>JANSTS010005674.1:0-10247 GCA_026546915.1 Sylvicola fuscatus | reverse complement strand
CGACTTAAAGATGTACAGGATGTGAGTTAAATTTAATTATCGATATTATAGATATACATATATAGAATTCTGCTGAAGATAAGGTTAAGAAAAGTGGTTTGAATTCATGCACATTATATTTACATGTCAAACGCAGCAAAATTTTATCAGTTGTTATACACAGTTGTTTGAATTGATATTAAACGAAATGTTTATTGGCAGAGTTTCAAACAAGCGCAAGTCGTCCCAAGGGTGGGACAAAAAATTGTCGAACAGATGGCTAACGATATTAAGTACCTTATGGACTCTAGAGTGAGCGCTGTTAGGGTGAGTTGACCATATTCTAAACAAAAGTTGTTCCGTGCTTTTACTTTTTTTACCTTAAATTAACAGAGAATAATGGACGCAGCCGAGATAACAGCAGTGTCGCATCAACGTGAAGAGCCCGATTTACAATTTCAGTACTACAATACAAAGGACATTTACCAGCCTGGAGAGATGCCAACAACCCAGCCTCCTCTGGATGTGGAAGAGTACTCAGGTGTGCCGAAAATTAATGCACCTCCGCGAGAAGTTCTTCTAACACCCAGTCCGCATTTCTTTAACACGCCCGTC
Organism: Sylvicola fuscatus; assembly: GCA_026546915.1. NCBI lineage: Eukaryota > Metazoa > Arthropoda > Insecta > Diptera > Anisopodidae > Sylvicola > Sylvicola fuscatus. The sequence continues at coordinate 9,653 of JANSTS010005674.1, read as the reverse complement.
AACACCTCGTTCAGTACGGTTCATGTTCCTTTGAACGTTTTCGATAGAGGTTTGGCTGACAATGACTGGTGCAATTTCAACATCATTTAATTCTATTGCTTTCTTATAGACGAAGAAGTAATAAAAGCCATTAAATGGTCGGAAAAATTGGACTCTATATTTCATAGCAACTATCAAAAGGATCCGACACTTTCTTGGCAGTTCTTCAGCAGCGCCACTGGATTCACACGATTTTTCCCAGCCTCCCAATGGGATACACATCCAGTTGACCTATTCGATGGAAGATTACGTTCGTGGTTCATTGAAGCGGCCACCAGTCCAAAAGATGTTGTCATTTTAATAGACAACTCCGGATCAATGACCGGCCAACGCAGGGACATCGCCCGCTATGTTGTTGGCAGCATTCTAGACACGCTCGGTGCCAATGATTTTGTCAACATTTATAAATTTGCAAAAGAGATCGTGCCAATTGTGCCGTGTTTTGAAGATACTCTGGTACAGGCGACATTGGGCAATGTGCGTGAACTGAAGCAGGGCATGGAATTAATGAACACGACAGAGATTGCTAATTTTACAGCGGCCCTTACAAAGGCGTTTGAAATTTTAGCAGAATTCCGTGATGATGAGATTAAGGGAGCAAACTGTAATCAAGCCATCATGCTGATTACCGACGGAGTTCCGTACAGCTACAGTGAAATCTTTGAGCAGTTCAATTGGCTAGAGTTGCCGTACATGCCAGTTAGAATATTTACTTATTTGATTGGAAAGGAAGTGGCGGATGTAAAAGAGGTTAAGTGGATAGCGTGTGCCAATCAAGGATATTATGTACACTTGAGTACTTTGGCGGAGGTACGTGAGCAGGTACTAAATTATATTCCAGTAATGGCGAGACCTTTGGTTCTGGGCAAAACTGAGCATCCAGTGATATGGACGCAGGTCTACGCTGATGTTGTTGTTAGTATATCGTAGATTTTTATTATAAAACAGTTTTTGTGTAATTAAATTTAATTGAAGGATCCTAAAATGACTGACTACCTATGGGATGTAAATGAATGCACTGAGCAAAAGGAGCGATTTCTGAGTCATCGATCGAATGCAGAACTTTTTAACTCGCCAGACGAACAAAGTAGACGATATCATATGAAGATGAAATCGGTAAGCATTTAAAATGTTTCCTATTTCATTAGGATTCAAACTTAATTTCTATAATTTCTTCTAGAATTTGGGTCAATCTTCTGAGTCAGAAAACTATCATTTAATGGTGTCGGTGGCGATGCCGGCATTCGATAAGCGCGAAAATGCTGTAAGTATCGCTTAATTTCTTCAAATAGTACACTATCATCAAAATTTTTGGTTAATCCTGAGAAGTTTGCAAAATAAGACAACAAAAAGCATAATATATATTTAAAGATATGTTGATAAGATTTACCAGTCGTAATTAAGACAACTAACACTATTTAGAACATCACCGAGAACATTCTTATAAACGAGGCCTATTGGATATCGATAACACGTGAGGTATTGCCTAGAAATTTTGTACAATCAAGTCGAGCCAGCGTGTTTCTTTGCGTTTTACCTAGTCGTTGCATTTTTGACAATCAATTAGTCATCATTGAAAAACTTAATTCGATAATATATTGACATTAGAAGAATAATCATTTATTATCAAACAATGGCTGGAGACTTTCGGTATTCTGATAGTTAAACATTTAAATTTGAATCAGTAAAATAGTGTCACCGATTGTATCTGTATAAACATTTATTTAGGAAAATATAGGCTTGATAGTTTGGATTGACGTTTCAAAAAATGTAGGCTCAATCGATAATTAGTTTCGGATTTTTAGGCTCGGAAGGAATTTTATAAATTTATGTATAAGCTAGTTCCAAAAGTCTTTCTCAAATGTAATGAATGCAAATTTACTAAAACATCTTGTATTCAAAATTTTTGGCTTCCTTCCCCCTATATTTATTTAGGTTTAGTCGTAAATATTTAGTAGGTATTAAATTTTTAATAAATATTTATTATGCTAGAGAGCAAGTTTCTACTAAAAACGTTATTAATTTTTGTTTACAATTGGCTTAATTAATTAATCAGAAAATGTTAGAAAAAAAAACAAACAGTTGTGTCCGTATTAAAAGTCTTGACGAAAAGTTGGCGTAATTAGTCAAGATTGTAAACCTATAAACCTACTATTAATTTGATAATTCTTTTTAATTGAAGCTTTTAGCAGATTCGAAATTCAGATAATTAAATATATAGGATTTATAGTAGGGTATTAGTAACAAAAAAAATTAACATATTTGTAGTAAATTCGTATAATTTAGAGATACACTAATTTTATAGTTTTGAATTTTTGACAGTGTGGTTACTGGTTAGTAATATAGGCTATAGATTCTTCTTAATTATAAAAAAGAATAATTTTGTTTCACAATTGCGATAATGAAAAAAAATTGATATGTTTATTTTAATTGTAGTCGTTTTTTTTATTGTCTGAATCAAAAATTATGAAATATATTTTGTAGTTATACTTCGTAAACTATAAAGTGAATATAAAATCAAACAAAACCATGAACCAATTTGATAAATCATAAACAATTTAATATTAGATTATTGCATCATTTAGAAGAGTTACAAACCTTAGATCAAGAACAATCTTGTAAATATCAATTATTGACTGAAATAAATTTAGCACATGTCGCAGTTCAATTATAATGTAAAGATTTGCCAGATTCTTTAAAGGGTGACCAAGATATGTCTACATTATTCTAAACACTTTTTTCGTAATTTAAAAATGTCTTTTCCGACGAAATATCTGATCACCCTTACTTGTGCCAGTATTGCTTCTTATTTGTACACAGCGTTTGGTGTCCCAAATAGTTGTTGTTACATACTAACTTAAATGTTTTTTGAATTTCCTTCACCCACTTCCCATCTCTAGACTAGAATAGCATATTTATTAGGAGTCGCCGGAACTGATGTTCCTGTTGATGACATCAAACGATTGCTGGTTCCTTACACAGTAAGTTTCGTGAAAACATTCATATTTTCAAAATGCGATTAATTTCTAGAAATATATTTAATTTAATTTTTTTAGCTCGGTGTTAATGGATACGCTTTTATTGTGACAAACAATGGATTTGTCGTCACACATCCTGACCATCGTCCTTACGTAAGTTATTCACAAACATTTTTTATTGACCAAATGATGATTGATGAACACCTACTTTTTGAAACAGTTCCAAAATATTATGAAGCCATCATATAATAGTGTTGACATGGCTGAAGTGGAATTGATAGATGATGGCAGAGATCCAAGAGAATTTAATTCAGTACTGCTTACCGTAAGTTAAAAATACTAAACAGAATTGTTAAGGAAATTACGACATTGTGTCTTTTCTTAAAGATGCGGGAAAAAATCATAAACCAGTCCACTGGAAGTAAATGGCTCTCGGTGAAATATCATTTGGATAACATGGTGAGACAATGACAAAACAAACTATTACTTTACAAATAACTTTCCTATATATTATTCCAGAAAAGGGTATCACGAATGAAGCGCCAATATTTCTGGACTCCGATTCAAAACACGCCATATACTCTGGTAATCACATACCCAGAACAATATGGTCTGAATCATATTCAACTGCAGGCCGAAGATGAAATTCATCGTCTTCGTGTCTCAAAGAATATATCCAGCTTCTTTAAGGACCAGCAATGGAAAATTCATCCAGAATGGTGAGTTCCCACATAAAATAGAGAAAACTAAACAGTTTAATTCATTTTATTGTTTTACAGGTTGTATTGCAAACACAGCAACAAAACCTTCCCAAGTCCAGAAGCTGAGTTCCTATACTTTGTGAACCGCATAGTAAAGCCCGGATGGAGGTGGCCTCTAAACAGAACCCCTCCGCCGCCAGAGCATTCAGCTCACCTCAATTGTAAGTATTCACGAGCCTTATTTTAGTGATCGTTTGCTAGACCTATATTTATACTCAATTTAATTACATTTTTAGTAGGCTATAATATATATATATATATATAAAAGTACATATATGTATATATATACTTTTACAAATTAATGTTGTCTTGGTAAAAACATTTCTTTCTCAAGCCTTGAATAATGAAGTGCAAGGTGTTACATTATACATTACTCTATCTATTCGTTGATTCTCATACATAATTTCAATTATGATTTTTAAAGTTAAACCATGTTAATCAATCAATCGTTAGATCAAAAACAATCAATCTTTTGCATTGCAAATCCACAGCTACGTTAAACAGTAGTGCGGGCAGGTCTTCGTCGGACTCCTACTATTGTGAGTACATTTCCCAATCTTTCCATAATCACAGAACTGCATTGCAATCAAACGCAGTCAAATGCAAATTACAATAAATAAAAATATATACAAAAAAATAAAAAAAACAGTTTAATCTTTTTACAAAATCTCACACAACCATTTTAATTGAAATTTGTCGTTGCACCCAATTTACTTGCACCATAAAATTTACAATCCAACCACCACTTATATGTATATCTACCACAAATTCCTATATGATTAATTTGTTTATTTGTCGAAATGTAATGTGTGTGGTCTACTACAATTATTTTGCACGTCCTCGTTTATGGAAAAGTCATCTCCGTGTGTAGAAGTGACATCGATCTTAAACGGATTTATTTTCATGTAATACAGCATACAGATATACAATTACATTTGTTTATTAGAAACCCAAAACTCGTCTCGTAGAAGTTACATTACAATATATAATATATAATTAAATGACTTAATCTTGTGTTGTGTCCAATACACTTTAATCTAAAGCACTTAACTCGTACATGTATAAATATATAGGCAAATATACTTTTTATGTGCACAAAATATAATTATTATAAAATTTCTTGATATATATGCAAACAGCAATGGATTTCTGCAACCCTTATGTATTAAATATGCAAAACCTTATATGTAAACATCGCACTATTGGAAGGATACGATTATGATATATTTAAAAAAAAAATCCACAGAGTACGTTAGCTGAGGACTTGCACTTCGTGTGAATGCTTTTCAGTTTTTTTTTTCATTCATATAATTTTCCTATTTTTCATGCTTTCATTTTACTTTAATTATTTTCAAAAGCGTTCTCACCATCACTTTTATTTTGATTTTATAAAGAATGATGAATTATTGCTTTAACTCAAAAGCTTTATTTGCGCACGAAATTGCACTATTGCATGAAATTTGGATTTTAAGCATTTTTAGTGATTTTAGGTCAATGTGATGTTATCTAAAAACAATTTTTTTACAAATATATGAGTTTTTTGTTCGAAAACATAAACTTTTTAATGCAATTTACACGTTTTATTTTATTTTGTTCTGTACATATATTTGATTTGTTAAAACCGAAAAAAGATAAAACACTGTAATAATACTTTTAAGCACAACAAAGCACTTTTAAAAACCTAACTTATTTTTTGAAACAACACAAAACATAAATGTTGCCCACAAAATGCACGTATTTTTGATTTAATGAAAGAAAACTAATTTTATTGTTAACAATTAATTAAATCAAATGAAATCATTGTATTTTAGGCAATCGTAATCTAGTGCAGGCACTTGTCTTTGACGCCCATGTCACCGATTGGTTTTCGTCGAACGTCAGTTTTACGCCAAAGGATGAAAAAACGTAAGTCTTTGTTCATATTTGCCTGTAAAGATGTCAAATCCGTTTAGAATATACAGCCTAAATGCAGATGTCCAGATTAAACGCCACAATACCTCAACAGGACAATTTCTTAATTTTACAAGAATAATGATTAAGTCTTTTCAGTTATCATGCATGTTTTTGAAATCAATTTTACATCTATATGATCATCATAATAATTTTTCCTACCATGTAGAGTGAGTGAAAAAGGACAGGGCTGTTCGAGAGTCCTATTTAATCGTTACAATCTACAATATATTTCCATATAAAAAAGAACAACATTATTTTTTTGAATTATCAATATCTAATTAGGTACTATACAACAACAACAACTTTATAACAAATATTATTTTCTGATGCACATTACATTTATATTTTATATTGCATTCGATTAAACAAAACAATTATAAAATATCTGCACCATTTTATGGAATAGCCCAAGCCCAATTGCTGTGCTAATTGGTTTGCTGCCAAGGTAAAGTATTTTACAGATTTGTACCACAGCCGAACTATTTATGGGTGGAGCCATCTCGTCCTTTACTATGAAACGACGGTTTTAGTGACATTTTTGGTTTTTGCACATTTTGTTATTTTGATTTTTCATTTTTCCATTTTTCTGTATAAGTTGTGCTGGCCAAAGCTGCGCGCTGGTTCATAAGAACAGACAATTTTTCTTCAAACATAAAAAACTAACAATCTTTTAGCATATATTTTCCTCTTTGATTATGATTTCCATTCAGTCATCCCACTCAATGACATTCTCACTAATTTCAATTGATTTTTATTTAAAGAAAAACGCTGAAGCAACGATTTGGAATAACGGTAGCTTTTCTGGCAACTCAAAGTGGTCTTATGCGTTGGGTTGACTTCCACAATAATGTTGCTGAAGAGTATCGTCCCGGGTAAATATTTCAAAATTTGACATAATTTCCACTTTTCTTAAAACGGATTAACATTGACAGGCACGAGTTCAGTGAGAATAATCGAAAAGCTATCGATGAGATTTGGTACAAACGGGCGGTCGAGCAGCACTTTGTAGAACCACAGAGCTTCGTATTTTCAGTGCCTCATGAATCTAGAAATCGCAACAACACTTTGGTGACTGCCAGTCATGCGGTCTTCCACACAGACAACGGGCGATCGGCACCAGTGGCTGTTGTGGGCTTTCAGTTTCAACATTCTGCTCTCTTTGCCCTGTTCAAAAATATTACTCACAATGTAAATTTACACATTACAACCTTGAACATTTAACATATAAAATCATAAACAATGTTTTTTAGTGTGGAGAATCTTGCAAACCATGTTCATCTGACGACGTCAAGTGTTACGTCTTGGACAACAACGGATACGTTATCATTTCGCATAATATCCCCGAAGAGACTGGTCGATTCTTTGGTGAAATTCACGGGTCTCTTATGCAGCGGTTAATTGAGGAACATGTCTACAAGGAAGTGAAGATCTACGACTATCAGGCGGTTTGCTTTGAATTGAAGAATCGAAAAAGCTTTGCGGATTACCTGAAAACGCCATTCTTTCATCTGCTCAAGTTTATGAAATTTATCTTTTGGACTTTTATTCACATTATCCTTATGCCCGCCAAGGCTTATGGATCGATGAGCGATGATCGTAATTATTACATTTCTTATTGGATAATTTCATTTACTGACAATTTTCTCCAACAGTTGCGCATGTAGTGAGTCATGAAGACTTCCAAGACTCGGGCGAACAAATGTCTCCTAAAAAGCACGAAGACGAAAAATTCGAAAAATACTTGTTGATAAATCGAACACGCCCGCAGATCTGCGATCACGTTGTCACTCTCTACACACTCGAAGATGTGAGAAATAAGACCGTGTACAAGACCCCAGCCAGTGGATGTGAACGGCCATTTGTCGTATTGCCAATACCAAAAAGTAATCTTATCCTTCTCGTAATTGATGGATTCTGTCCCGTGGAGGATCAGACTAAATTTTTCACCACAACGCCTGTGCCCATTGATTACAATAACACACTTTCGTGCCACAAAGCAAATAGCGAAACCATTTTGGTGCGAAAACGTCCTCTCACCTGTATCAATCGACATTATAATGTGAGTCAAAATGTCCTTTCTTGCTATTTTGTTTTATAAAAATTTGTTAAATTACAGGAAAGTACAATCGAACTTTGCGGCCGTGGAGACTCTTTGGCTACCAGCATTTTCCTTCTTGCCATAACAACAGCATTCCGATTGCTGTTGTAACGATAAAACAACTCGGCGCAATCGGTTGTTTTACTTTAAGAAATTGTTAGCTTTTATATGAAATTTGCGGAAAATTCTATTGAACCAAATACTATTACATAAAATATATAAAAGTTATTTATTCAGACTGACATTTTGTCAAATCTTCACATATTCATACGATCATTATGATTCCCGATATCGATTTAATTACAAAAAGAAAATCATTGAAAGACTTTTTCCAACAATTACGGCGCACTTTAACCCTTCAGCTTAATTTTTTATGAAAAGTTTGTAAATTGAATTTATTAATCGCGCAAAAAAAACATTCATTTAAAAACATAATTTAATTATTTAATAGCAACTACATTTAAATTTAATTATTCATAGATTAAATTGTAAAAAGCTTACATATTTTAAAATAAATTGATTCCAAGATTCAAGTATTTAATACCAAAACAAATATTTCATTAAAACAAACAACAAAGGATTCAAATAATCCGCCAGTGATTTAACGAAAAAATTTTCATGGTAAGATAAAAGATATACACATATTATTTTGCTTAAGAAAATTATAGATATAACTGATAAACATATATTTTCAACAAAATATATGATTCAGGATGTATATATATTACATATTGGTCATAAATTATATATATATATGTACTATAATCTGAAAAAAATTCATTCATCTTGAGCACCTTGAAATGATCGAAGAAAGTCTTCAAGGAAAGTAAAATTTTGTTCAGCAATCCCGGCACCAGCAAGTACCGCTTCAATTTTCCTCGACTATATTTAATAGCTGAAGGTGGACGTGTAAGGTACGTGCAGTTTTCTTAAAAATCCTTCGGTGACAACTGATGAAATCGTTATTCACATAATAAATCAATTTTTTTAAATCATTTGTTTTTTATAGAGAAAAGTGCAGCTGAAGAAAATTATATTTTCGCGCAAGTTTTCTCGAGCAACGCAAGTTGGCAAAGATAAGAGGATACAAGGCAGCAATAGTAGGTGAGTTTAAATCATAAATAAATATGTATCAATACGCAGTGTGTTAGGTAACTTGGATATTAATACGAATGACGGTCTAGTGAGTCGCGAACGCAACCGGTACATTCAATTTCTGTTATTAAATCGTACACATGTACTTTCTTGAGATGCGAAAATACTTTGTCTTCTGTCTGACACCAAATAGCGTAGCTTGGCCTCACGTGAATCACTTCTCCGTAAAAATTGACGCACCGCGATAAAACCGCGTTTTATTGGCACGCTCGTCTCTCAATCGCGTCAATCTGCAGATATTTCGTATTAATATTTAATTGGGTTATATGCTGTTTAGTGTTTGGTGTTAATTGTTAAGTTGTATTCTTTTTCTGTCGGCTCGCGTCATTTTTGCGGTGTCTTTTCGCTGTTTCTTTGGACATCGTCTTGTGACGTAATCGGAAGAAAATTTTAGACATCTCATTGCCAACAAATAATTAGGCTCTTACTAATAATAATTTGTGCTATTTTCGCGAATTTTGAATCGTCACAGCTCAAATCCAGTGTACATCGATTGCAGGGGTGGTCAACAATGAGAAAGGTTTGCACCATTTTGTAGAAAGATTTTTTTTTCTCGATAAAACATCGTGTTTGCTTGAAAAAATCTCTTTTCGTTTGGCGCAGACGCGTGAGCGCTTCCAATATATATATTGTCATTGATGACCTTGAGTTAGGGGTGCGTTATTTATC
>JANSTS010005662.1:58137-87047 GCA_026546915.1 Sylvicola fuscatus | reverse complement strand
AGTTTTGATTGTTTTCGATATAAAGTGCATTAAGATGCACTTTCTATACATTTTGATGGAAAAACTGATGAAAAAAAGGCCCTTACTTTTCATTTCATAAAAATTTTAGGTCCGCTTTTTTGATGCAGTTTAGATTGTTTTCGATAGAAAGTGTATTTAGATGCACTTTCTATTCGTTTTCTTTACAAGGACTCAAATTGAGCCCCATTACCTTAGACGACCAACCCCCACGCAGTATGGAGCTCGACTTAGTGAGGCTGAGGCAACAGTCTCCATTCGCATGTGAAATTAATTACAACTAATGAATAAATTAACAGAAAAGCCCGTCTATAATGAAGACAATTTTGTATAATAGTTGAAGGATGAAAGTTTTTTAGCACTTTTGCACTTCAGTGCATGAAATTTATTTATTACATAATTTTCTTTGTAGAATTTTTTAACGGTAATTGTAGGTCTTTGAAATTTCCCCATTTTGGTGTAAAAAAACATTCTCTCATTTTTTCAACAACAAATTATATTTATATATGTCTAAATGACACATTTTGCCATAAAATCTAAACTGTCAGATTACACTGTAAAAATTCAAAAGCGCAAAACCAAATAATATATATATAAATACTCGGCATTTTTTTTTACATAACCTCAAATGTCAAATAACAAAAGTCAAAACAACAATAAAAACCTCCAGCTGAAACAAAACAATTTGTTCCAAATTTCCCCAGAGCACAACGCTGTCAATCAATTAAATCAACCCATTGGGGGTTGAACTCCAGAGATGACCAGCCGATGGCTACTCGTAACATTCCTTCTACCAGCAGTATTTAGCAACCAGTGCCAAAAAGCTGACAGCAACTGCGATGGCGCAGCCACCGAAACCAACCGATACTCAGAAGGTACGTCATCCAGTCCATCAACACCTCCCAACAATCTGACCCTCACACACTTTTGCAGACTTGAATCTCCAACAAACCATCCAGAACGCATTAGATTCACACACCGAGTGCGTCCAAAACAACTGCTCCTGCTATGCCGACCAAATCACCAGCGACCTGGCGCAGTTCAAGTCAGGCATCACACGCGAAATGGTGGACACTGTACGCCACTTGGGTACCAAATACCAAATCATCGATAACCGCCTCTACCGCCAACGTGACTGCATGTTTCCAGCGCGCTGTCACGGCATCGAGTACTTTATCAAGGCGCACATCCACAAACTGCCCAACCTGGAGATGATTATCAACTGTCGCGACTGGCCGCAGGTGAGTCAACGTCAGCCGGCCGGGCCGGTACTGTCATTTAGCAAGACTGACCAGTACATCGACATCATGTATCCGGCGTGGAGTTTCTGGGAGGGCGGGCCGGCCATTGCGCTCTATCCAACTGGCTTGGGACGCTGGGACACGCATCGCCATCAGTTGCAGCTGGCTGCCACCAAATGGCCGTGGCACCTAAAATCGCCAAAGGCATTCTTTCGCGGCTCACGTACATCCGCTGAACGCGATCCGCTCGTGTATTTGTCACGAGATGCGCCTGATCTGGTGGACGCCGCTTACACCAAAAATCAGGCATGGAAATCACCCAAGGACACTCTGAACGCCGAGCCGGCGGCCGAGGTGGCGCTCGCCGATCACTGTCGCTATCGCTTCCTGTTTAACTATCGCGGAGTGGCGGCCAGTTTTCGATTTAAGCATTTGTTCCTGTGTGGATCGCTGGTCTTCCATGTGGGCGATGAGTGGACGGAGTTTTTCTATGGCGCCATGAAGCCGTGGGTGCATTATGTACCGCTGCCGGCGGACGCCAGTGTCGAGCAGCTGCGTCACATGATCGAGTTCTTTGGGCAGCACGATGAGCTGGCGCAGCGGATTGCCAACAATGGCTTTGAGCATGTCCGGAAGCATTTGAGGATGAAGGATGTGCACTGCTATTGGAAGAAATTGTTACGGAAATACGCGAAGCGGTTGAAGTATCAGGTGGTCAGGGACGAGGAGTTGATCGAAGTGCTGTAATAAAGATTTTAGGGACAAGCTGGATTTTTTTTATTATTTTGACGGATGGAATTGGCTGTATTTTACGGAAATAAAATAAAAACCTTTTTTTACAACAAAATTGTTTTCGCAATCGTATTTCTTGTGTATTAGCCAGGAAGGCGTTCTACTTTTGCCATCTTGATGTCGTAATTGCAGCAAGACATCCACAAGATAAAATAAAAAACAAATAACCTAAAAATTGAGGAGAAATCATCGCGATTGTTGAAATGAGCAAATTACCTCTATAATTGGATAAGGCCACATGTTTGATGAAAACAAATCTTAGAAATGACTGTCTTAAGAACATAATACTAGATATATGTTGGCATCCATAATAAAGGTCACTCAAATTCATGACATTTCCATCCGCATTTGCTATTCAGACTTCCAGGAAAGCTACAAAACTTCCCAGAATTTCATAGTTAAGTCAACAGACCAAAAAACTTCAAGTTAGGAGCAAATCACCACAGTTCAGAAAGGAAATGGGCGAATTATCTTGGTGGTTAAGTTTGGCAGATCAGCCAAATCTTGTGAGCATCTAGGCAGGAGAGCGCAAAGTTTTAATTCCCGTCGGTCAATAAAGTATACAGGATAAGCATGATAACTCCCAGAAAATGTTTTTTTTCCTGAAGTAGCCCATAACCTCAACATTGAATGTTTAACATGTGATTATTTTAGAACCTAGACTGGAACCTAGGCTGGAAGATACGATTGAAGCCTAACGGAACCGACCCGCAGAAGTGTCAGCATGGAAAATCAATGACAAAACGTGTCAAACCGTATTAACTGCAGAAGATGACCAGGGAAGCTCTTTTACGAATAAAATATTCTTAATTGTGACCACTTAATTATGGAACCTTATAGTTAACAGCATTTTAATTCCCGTAGGTTAATCAAGTATCCAGGATAAACTCGATAAATCCCTGAAAAAAGGTTTTCTTTCAGAAGTAGCCTATAACCTCAAAATTGAACATGTGACTTTTACATGAATTGAGATTGATGGAAATGTCGATGTCTCTTAAATAATCAGTCGACCGTCTTTATTGTGACAACTGCTATACATTTCCAAATCCTGACCTTAAAAAATTTCAGTAACAGTTTTCTGCTGGAAGAAAATGACATTATCGACTTTATTTCCAGTTGAGTATAGAAAATCCAAATTTGTGTGTCAAAAGATTTTATTCAATAAAATACAAATCTAAATCGTCTTAAAATAAATGTTTCATCTCTGCATATTCGATTTCTGTTCACTCTCAAAACATATGTCGTTTGGATCTCCTGGACAGTGATGTAAGTCGTCACCACAATCTTCGTCTGTTTCCTCATCCGATTCCTGTTCACTCGCCCAACAGCGGCAGTTTGGATCAACTGGACAGCATTTCAAGTCGTCGACACAATCTTCGTCTGTTTTATGAGTACTAATATCTACGGTTGACCGTAATTGTCCACCTGAACAATTGCCAGTCACGTCATCTTCCGACAATTTGGCACATTCAAACTTCTCTGTCATCCGCTTCAGATCAGCATCAAGTGTCAAATCAGCGGCCGGTTTGGCCTTCTCCCAATTCCCCATTTTAAGCATCCATTCCCTTTCGATTTCAGCCCACGGATCAATCAGCATCTTAGACCCCGCATCTGTCCGAAATCCGTCAAGACTTCCACAAACAATGTAAGGCACCGTCTTCCAGTTGACCACGGAATTATTCCGTAACGCCATTTGCCTGAGATCTGTGAAAGCGTTCAGCGTCTGCGGCGCATATCCTGCCGGTGGATCGTAATCCTCGCAAACAATGTACGCCTCGATGCTGGAACTGCGTGAACTGGGTGGCTTAGTAACTGTCACCTTCTTGAAAAACATCTTAAACTTGGACACAAAGAATGCCGTCTCCCAGCTGTCTGGAATGTCAAATATTTTGCCCACAAAAACACCACCAGGACACAAAACACAGGTGATGATACCCAAGACTGAAACCAGCAGCATACTTTGCAGGTCCTCATCTTCTTCGTGATCTCCAGTGACTGAAAGTGCAACAAAACTCATTTATTTTACGTGAATGTAATAATGAAATTGGATTCTAACCATCGGGCGCTCCATCAAAGACAATGAGCTGGACTTTTTCACCTCCGAATTGAGCGATTATCTCATCAGCCACGTCTTCTTTCGTGATGTCGCCTTGTAGTTGTGTTACACCTGTCAGTGGGGACATTTTCTGCAGGTCGATGGCCACTATTTGCACCTTCTCCTTGTGATCACTTGGCTCGTACAGTTTTCGCTGTAGCACCTGACTCCAACTGCCAGGAGCGGCGCAAATATCGAGGGCTCGAGTGACGTCTGTGACAATTGGCAATTGTGGTTAATTGCAACTAGTTTTCGGGGTCATTCTCACCTTTGAAGATTTTGAACTGCTCGTCAATGTGTAGAAGTTTGAATGCACTGCGGGCTCGCCATCCTTCCCGTTTGGCCAGACCATAATACAGATCCCGCTTGTCTTTTGAAGCCATTTAAGAATTGGCGTTTATTTTCTTTGCACTTCCTGTCAGCAAGTGAATTTGTTATTGAAATGCCTTCTAGATGGTGTTGGTTGTGCCCTTTTAGCGGAGTGTCAAGGAATGGGAGGTAAATAATAATAGAATACAAATATATAAAATATGTGAATCTTAAGATGATAATAATGGTGAGTTTCCATCCGAAATCTTGATCTTAAGATGTTCTTTATCATATTAAAAAAACATTAAATTTGACACTTCCAGCTGTCAGATTCAATTGTTAAGATTGAATTAAGAATTAATTAAGAATTTATGAGATTTAATTGATTTAAAATTAAATATTAATCTGAAAATATATATTTAAAAACAAGACAAGTGTAAACTAACCCTAAGACAATTGATAATAGTAAGATATATATATATATATAAAGAATAAGAAAATGTAAACATAACCTTAAAGGGGAAAAATCCAATTTCATAATAAATTCTCACCAGTCACCGGCTTTAACGAATCCCAAGTTGCCCAAACAATAACCAGTGCAATGCCAGTCTCCGAGATAATATCCAGCCTCTCGGAGAACACATTCTTCACGGCTGGCTTTGGTCTGTTTGGCGTCGGCGCCAGTGCGGCCCTATTACGTAAAGGCCTGCAAGGCGCCTTGATATTTTTCCGTCGCAACTACATGATCACACTGGAGGTGCCATGTCGCGACAAATCCTACCAGTGGCTGTTGCAGTGGATAACACAGAAAGGTGCCAGATCGACGCAGCATCTCAGCGTTGAGACGTCATTCGTGCAGAAAGACACCGGCCATATAAAGACGGACTATAACTTTATACCCAGCATTGGGACACATCTGATGAAGTACCGCAGCACCTGGATCAAAGTGGAGCGCACCCGCGAACAACAGACAATCGATTTGCACATGGGAATTCCTTTTGAGACGGTCACCCTGACCGCCTTTGGCAGTGACAAGAGCATTTACTTTAACATCCTGGAAGATGGTGAGTTTGGATTTGTTTAAAGATGAGTTTCTGGTGTGTGAAGATGTGTTTTGTTTGGTGTTACAGCCAGAATGCTGGCGCTTCAGTACACAGAAGGCAAGACGTTGATGTACACGGCGATGGGTTCTGAGTGGCGGCAGTTTGGTCAGCCGAGAAAGCGTCGCCCGCTGAATTCTGTGGTGCTGGACAACCAATTGAGCTCGCGTATTCTTCAGGATTGCAAGGAGTTTATTAGCAATCCGGCTTGGTATGCCGATCGTGGCATTCCGTATAGACGCGGCTATCTGCTGCATGGGCCGCCTGGATGTGGCAAATCGAGCTTCATTACGGCGCTGGCCGGTGAGATTGAGTACAGTATTTGTTTGCTGAATCTTAGCGAGCGTGGCCTGACCGATGATCGACTGAATCATCTGCTCAAGTAATTTTGACGCGTGTTACTTTGTTTTTCGGGTGTTGACAGCTCTGCTGTTTTTCAGTGTGGCGCCTGAGCAGTCCATCATTCTGCTGGAGGACATAGATGCGGCGTTCGCGTCACGTGAAGATACTCACACACAGAAGGCCGCTTTCGAGGGTCTGAATCGCGTCACATTTAGCGGTCTCCTCAATTGCCTGGACGGCGTTGCCTCCACAGAAGCTCGCATCGTCTTTATGACCACCAACTACTTGGATCGGTAAGATGAACATGCTGATATCACTATTTACAGGCTAACATTTCTGTATTGACAGTCTGGATCCTGCACTGATTCGTCCTGGTCGTGTCGACTGCAAGGAATTCGTCGGCTACTGCTCCAAGTATCAGCTGGAGCAAATGTACAAGCGGTTCTATGACAGTGAAAACGTCATAGTTGAAGCGCAGGAGTTCGCTGATCGAGTGCAGTCGTTCCAGCGTAATGTCAGTCCCGCACAAATTCAAGGATACTTTATGATACACAAGCTATCTGACCGGCAGACCATCCTGGACAATGTCGAGAGCATTTGGCGCAATTAAATTAATCGTTTTTATGTTTTTAACTGTTTATTTAATACCAAATTTACATTAGTTAGATACTTGTTTGGGGTTATGTTACTTTTTGCCGGCCTTCTTGTCCTTTTTACTCTTCTTCTTCACCTTGAACGGTCCTAATTGACGCCGAACCATTGTTCCTCGCCACCAGGCCTTTGATTGAAACATTGACAATGAATTGAGTCAAAATATCCAAAAAAAAAAACGAAACAGAAAATCACCTGAATTCTGACAGCTGAATTCAATTGCAACGCCTGATGCTGCCGGATGTCCTCGCGTCGCTTCAGCTCAACCTCATAGTCATCGATGGCCTGTTTTCGTTCACGGAAAACGGCGTTCGTATTGTCCACGCGGCCCTTGACTTTAGCCAAGTCATTTTCCAGTATGAAAATCTCAAGATCTAGACGCTTTGTGCCAGTCTCACAGGACTCAGTCCAAAAAGCGATGGCCTCATTTAGTTCTAGGATATGAAGATTTATGAAATCTGAAACAAATACATCAATTTCGGGGCAATCCTTAGATCCAGAGTAAAATTACTTTCAATTTCACTTATGGCTCGTTTCTCCTGGCTGATTTTCGTCTCATATGAGTCGATGCTGACCTTCATCTCCAGCTCATTCTCGCACAGAATCTCAACAGCCTGTTTGTGCTTGATATTGTTCCATTTGTTGATGAACTCCAGCTTCATGGCGTTTTGAATGTGACAATCCTGCAATAAGAAGTTATAGTTCCATGAATGAATTGGGATCCTTCTGTACCTGAATCGCGTTTCTAACATCAATCAGCTCATTCTCAAGGGTTTCGTTGTTTTGCTTTCGCACTTGCTGACACGCCTGCAGTTTGGCCATTGTCTCCTTGTACAGGCGCTTATTTTTGTCGCTCTCCAATATTAGTAGGTTCTCATCCATCAAGTTGGACATCTCGTGCTGGACGTATGTGGCGAGCGTACAGTCGCTAGCAAAGAACTCGTCATCGTTTAACGCCTCCTGGAGAACTTTTATTAGTGCAAATCTGGGGATACAAAACTTGATAAGTGGCAGATCGGATTTGGTTTTGACATTTACATGTCATTTTGCAGTTTCTGTCGGATTGCTTTTTGTGACGCCTCGTTTACTGGACGTATGAGAAACTCGTCGAACTTTTGCTCTCGCACTTCCTTCTGGAAACGCAAATTCAGAGGAACCGTTCTGGCTGAGGTCTCTCCACCAAGGGCATTGCTTGGAATCTCTGGATACATGGATGTTATGTGGGTGAGTTGATTAATGGCGTCCCAAATGATGCATTTTGGTATTAATTTATCGTACGCTTCATAGAATGACTTTATCAGATCAGACATTTTGCTCGGCTTAATTGATTCCAAGTATTGGGCCAGGCAAAATACTCACCACACCTAAAATCATTATATTCAGAAAATACATAATTACACATTTAATTGTTAGTAAATATCGATGAAACTATATTTAATTTGAAGACACATTATTTACCTATTTAAATGAATTTACAAATTTATTATATTTTGTGTATTTAAAAAGTAAATTGAAATTGTAAATGAAAAATGTGACTTTCAATTTAAGAGGTGAATTTGGATTAGTTTTATTGTCAAAAATTGTCTATTTCTAAAAAGTTTTAAAGAAAGTGCGTCTTAACTACTAGAAACGAATTCGTAAAAAAAAACATTAGAAAAAGGTTTCCCTGACACTAGGAAAAACATGGCACCACTAAAGGTTCATAGCAACACACAAACAAAATACCTTAATTGATTTTCTCTATTTGAAATTGTTTGCCGTGCTGGTGCCAATGTTTGCATCTTTGAAGTATCCAGGTTCACAAGGATTTTGGGCCAGCTCCGCCTTTACCGAACGTTTTCCGTGGTTTCTAATTGAATTACTTTTAAGAAAAAGACAGTCAGTTTTTTGTAGATGTTTCTCTTCACAATAACGTAAATCTCATCTTCTGTCTTGTGCCCCGGAAATATTTGCACTATAACGTCCCGATGGTATCCCCATGATTTGTTACCTGTTTATTCAGAAGGAAAAGTAGCAAACAGGAATTGGCGAGGATTATTTCGTTATAAATTTCAATGTAATCCGAAATTGATTCAATTGATATTTATTTCTAACCGTTAAACATTTCTTGAAAACAACACAAAACGTAATGAGTTTTTTAGCATAAGATTAGGACGATCTTACATCCGTTAAAGAAACACTAATTGGGAGGTTTGCACAGAACAATTTGGGTTGAAATAATGAATGCCTCTGAAACAAACCATTTTGACCAAATTCACCAAATTCACAGAATTCAACATACATTATTATTGAGCGCTGCATATGACATTTGACAATTTACATAATTACAAAATATATATGTTAATTAGAACAAAACATAACCTCAAATAAGTTACATGAAAATACTTGCAACATAATTATTGTTATTAATTAAAATAAATAAAAATCATGATAAAAAGTGCATTGCTGCAAATGCCATCGCTGCGAGGCTGTAGCCACAATCTAACCAGATGGATGTCGTCACAAATTCAATCAACCGCCTCACCAGTGGACCCATCATTGATTCCACAAACAGCTGGTCAGACGACAGAACCAGACAAACTGTACAGCCGCTTGGAGATTGAGTGCCGCGGAATTGATCCAGCTGTACTAAAAAGTTACAATTGGTTTGCCACAACCGCCGCTGAGCATTTGGGCATTGAGGTTGGCAAATGGTCAGTACTACACACTTTTAGGTTATAAAACGCTCAGACAGTTTGATGTTATTGTTATTGTAGTTGGGCACTTCGAAAGGCACAACATGACAGACTGACCCTGCTGAAATCCGTTCACATCTACAAGAAACATCGTGTCCAGTATGAGACGCGCACGTACTTCCGTTTCATGCACTTCCATAAGCTGACCGGCTCCACAATGGACACATTTCTTGAATACATCGAACGAAATCTGCCCGAGGGAGTCGCCCTCAAAGCCACCAAAGTGGAGCTGCAGCAAATGCCCGAGCATCTGACCAAGTCACCGGCACTGGACGGCGACAAACTGGAACCTTAATCTAATGCTCTTTCAAATTGTGTTGTGATTGATAACAGAAAAGAAGAAAAGTGTTTGTAGCCAAATAAGACCAGTTTTAGATAAACTTTTATTGGTGTTTAGCAATTATCTTGCGACAGTTTCCAAGTTCAACGGTGCTGTAGTGTTGTCACACTCGCCAAATGCACACATCACCATTGCCGGCACTTTGGCCAAAGTATCCACAAATGCGTCCAACAGTTGTATGGCCTCAGCGTTCTCTGGCACTTTGTTGTTCGTCAATTTGCATGCTTTTTGTCCCTTGCCGCAGATCACCGCCTTCTGGGCAGTGATTTGCTGCTTGATGGGAGACAGCATTTGATTGAATTTGATTTCGAAGCTCTGCGAAAAATTATTAATTAAGAACCACTGTCCAATTCTACAGAATTTTCATGGCAAACCTTTGCACGCTGCATCATCGCTGGCCGTCCCCGTCCCTGATACATGCCATCATAGCGATTATAATCCCTGCGACGATCACAATCACTTCCTCGACAATCGCTACGTCGTCCACAATCACGCCGGCCTGGCTCACATCCATAACGATTATCATTTTGATACCGTCGACAGCAAATGTCCGTCTTCCTGTCGTAATTGTTCCGGCCGCCAGATGATTCTCGCCGACAGCAGGCCAATATTCGTCTATCTGGTATTCGTTCTCTCATCTCAAGCACACAGCATCCAGCACCGAGACGAGACCGGCCGCCGCGCAATATATCATTGGCGTCCACCTGCATTGTGACCAGACCCACTTGAATGCGATCAATCAGATAATTAATATCTGAGTTGTAGCAGCCGGCCGGTATTGCAACATTGTACGTC
This sequence comes from Sylvicola fuscatus, assembly GCA_026546915.1. Taxonomy (NCBI): domain Eukaryota; kingdom Metazoa; phylum Arthropoda; class Insecta; order Diptera; family Anisopodidae; genus Sylvicola; species Sylvicola fuscatus. The sequence continues at coordinate 76,629 of JANSTS010005662.1, read as the reverse complement.
AGAAATTGGATGTTGCGATCGTCACAGCGATGGCTGGGACCGTTGCAGCAATTGCCACCACCAGGACTTCCGCCACGACCACCGCCGTGACCACCATAACCTGGACCACCAAAACCACCGCCCGGCCCACCAGGACCACCAAAACCACCACCCGGCCCACCAAAACCACCGCCCGGACCACCAGGACCACCATTACCACCACGGCCACCGGATCCACCCGGGCCGCCAGAACCACCTGGACCACCTTGTCCACCAGCACCACCATAACCACCTTGTCCGCCTTGACCTCCAGCTCCACCAAAACCTCCTGGACCGTTAACACCACCTCCGAAACCTCCATGGCATCCATGACCACCGCCGTAATCACACGGATCTCCTCCCATCCCTCCTACTGGAGTCTCAACGTAAACTATTCGTGGTTCCTGCGTTGGTCCTGGCACTGGATATGGAATCGGAATGGGAATAATTGGTGCTGATTTGGCGCCAATCACCAAACTAGCGAGAGTGGTTGAATGTTGTAACATTAGAAAAGTGAGTATAAGTATCATTTTGATGTCCTGCGTGTCCAGAGTGGGAGCGCTGCAAATTCTAAGATTTAATTTTTTTATTGTTGTAGGAATGTTGACCAACAACTAATCGGGACCAGGATCAGATATATTCCCTCTAGTGAAGGCACAAGTACCTTAATAATTGGCAACAGATAGCTGAGTCCATAAATCAGTGCCGCCACACAGATCACCAAAATTGTCACTTTTTCGCACGAAATATTCATAACGGATGACCAGACTGGCCGAACTCGCGTCGCATTGACATAATTTCGACACTGCACCAATTATTTCGGACACGGTTTATTTTGGTTAATTGCCCTCAGAGATTGTGAATCTTTACGCTTCAGTTTTCATGTCGTTCACTCAATGAGCAGCAAGGGAATCCCATAATATTTTAATTGCTAATTTTGGCTTTGAGATTCGAAATTGGTTGGTGGGAGCGTGTCATGGCAGGATTTAAAGTGCGAAATTTGAAGGATGAATGAAATCATTGAAGATGAAACGAAATTTATTGGAAATAATCGCATTTAATTGTTGGATAATAATTCAGTGGATTTGACACGTTAATGAGGTCATTTGCCGTAGTAGCCAGGTGGAGGTCTCGGCATTGGTGGTGGCCGAAACGTTGACGTTGTAGTTGTACCTATAAGCGGGCAGAAGATTTACCAATTTATTAAGGAGATCGGACTGAATCACTGGATTTATTTACAATCACTAAAAAGGCATGTTATGGAGTTGACAATGCCACCCAAGAACGTTGTTATTTGTGTCATGAGGTCCTGCTCAGCTTCAGTACAATTGCCATTCTCACATATCTCATTTCCAGCTGTGACGACACGATCAATTGGATCAAAGACGCGTCCATATGGGCCCTAGTTCGATGTTTGTAGATAAATCATGGATTATTAATTCAAATACTTACCCCATAGCCTCCATTGCCGCCATAACCTCCATATCCTCCGTTTTGACGTGGTTGATTGCGGTTCCCACCATAATTCCCGCCCCCGGAACCACCATAACCGCCGTATCCATAGCCCCGCCCACCGTATCCATAGCCCCCACCGCCATATCCATAACTAGGACGTCGACCTCCATATCCACCAGAATAACCACCTCTTCCTGGATAGCCACCATACCCACCATAGCCACGATTCCCATAATAACTGTAATACTTTCCAAATTCCTCGGCATTTATATTTGAATCATTCTGCAGCAAATCCAAACTTTTCTGTATCATGTCCAATATCCCACTCACAACGGGACTGAAACATTTGCCCGACAGCACCAGTTCAGCCACCATGAAGCGCAGCACGCGCGTCTTGCAGTTGCCCTTCTTTGGTGTGTTGTCCGGCTTTTTGCCGCCACCTTTTCGCGGCATAAAGATCACAACATTCTTGTCAACGGCTCCTGTCCATTCGGTGGTGCTGCCAATTGTCGTGGTTTGATTGTGCGTTGCTGGTGAGCTGGTGGTGCTCACCGAGATGGTGACTGTGGTCACGTTGAGGGACTGCCGCGCCGACTTCGGCGTGATACGGGCGCCACGCGACGACACCGAGATTAGCAAGACGGCCAGCAGTACTTTCATTCGTATCGAGCGATTGAAACTGTCTGCAGATTATTGGTGTGAATTCAGCTGGCTAACTTTGTTTGGAGTTTGTTTATCATGGTTCTATGGCTAATTACCGGTGGATTGGTAATTACAGGTAATCGGTGTTGGAGAGTAATGATGATGTTGCTACAGGCTGGATGTGAATTTTTATTTTGTGTGCTTATTTGATAATCATTTTGGTTATTTTTTGACTGATTTTGATTATTTTAATAATTTTTTTTTGGAGTAAATGGATTAAAGGAACCCGAATCTTGAACTAAGAAGTAATAAAAATCATAAGATTTCATAGAAACAAATAATTTATTGCAAAATAAATAATAAATAACATGTCATCAAGTTTAAGTAAATGATTGTCCCATCTCAAAATCGCCTGGAATTCCTTGGTCCTTTCTTGCTGTTGAAGTTCTTGACTCCCCAATACTCCCAATCGTCGCCCTTTCTCTGACCTAAAAGACTCAAAAACATTAAAAATACTTCTTTTTTTTTTAAACATAATACTTACAATTATCAACCTGACAGGACAACATCTTCGGAATTTGGCAATAATTATCCAAAAATGACTCAATCGCCTTGTAGACCACCAACTCCTCGCTGCGACTCTTCTCACATGCCAACCTGCCCGACTGAATGCGCCTTCTTACCGGATACATCAACATATTGGCGCGAATTTCAAACACCTGCACGCGATTCCTCATCTTCTGTTCGGCCGTCTTCTTGCGACCCCCGTCACCGAACTGCTCCACATCTCGTATCAGATCGTAGCACTCGTTCTGCAGACTGGCCAACACCGACTGCAGTGAATTGATCGCCTGCTCCAGATCGCTGCCGTAGCACATGTTGGGCAGCGTCATCTCCTTGGACAGAGCTTTTAGTTTGCGCGCGTTATTGCACTTGCCGCGTGGATCATCGCGTCGCGTCTCACGCTGATTGCCACCATTGGCTGGCAGCTGAATGGTGATTCGTCCTCCACCGCCGCCGCCGTATTGGGCATTTGCATGGAGACTGGTCAGGCTGATAACCATCACTAACAGCAGATTAATTGAATTCATGGCTTGATTGGACTGAGCAGGACTAGTGCTGTGAAACGTTTGATGATATGATGCTGGGTGTGGTTGGTTTTATATGGAATTGAAGCCACCCTCGTGGATGAAATTTGATAATTATTATTTGAAAATGAGGTGAATTCCCCAAATTGATACGCGATCTACAGTAGTATCAATTATCAGGCCAGTAGCGTATTTTAATTTTGAAGAGTTGCGGCTAAGGTCGTTGGCGTTTTTGAAAATCGTTTGCAATTACAGTGTGAGGTCATTGTGCGTCCGGTGATTGGGATTTTGGGAATTTTTTTTCAGGCCGAATAGGGCAATTGTTTTGGATTATTGTCAGGGCCATTATTGCAAGGTTTTGTTTATGCTGAGTAATTAAATCTGGTTCAAATAGGATGAAGATTTAGATCAAGGTCCTAAATTTTAGTGGGAAATTATCGAGTTACATTTTTCGAATGAAATTGATTTTGAAAATGGAAGTTGGTCTGTCTAATTTGTTTGTATTACAGTTCTTTAAATTGAAAGACAATTTAATATTAATTAATAAATAAATTAAAAAGATAATTATCTAAAATACAATGAGGTAATTTTCAGGGAATGACTGTAAAACAAAACTTTTACAGAATTTTTGTCCTTGAATTAATTTTTCAAAAATTCCATGAAAGAAATTGTTTGGAGATTAATACTTTAAGACATCAAAAAACTGAAAAACAATTTCGTGGGAATAATTAAATGTCAAAATATCCTTTATTGTTTGCAGAATCGAAAAATTCTCAAATGAAAATTTCAGCTGAAAGGGAATTTCCAAGAAAAATATCCTTTAAAATACTTTTATCACAATAATTTAATTAAAATGTTAAATAACTTAAACTCAAACATTTAAATACAATAAAAATAGAATGGCAGTAATCAGCTAAACCTCTCCCTCTCCCTCGTCATTTTCCACACTTAAGTCTTGACCTTGAACAAAAAAAACAATGAAAACTGAAGAACAACCCGTTAATTGAAAAAAAACCCCTTACATTCTCCAAACAGGCAGGTAATCGCCCTGGGAATCTCAAACAAGGACGTCACAAAACCCTCCAGCATGGTGAAAATGTTCTCCTCTTGCTGCTGACAGGCATACCGTTCATCTCGACACCGCTTGCGTCTGTGTCTGATGTCACTTCGAATCGGTCGAAAGATGCGATTCATGCGTCTATCGAAGTCCTGTCCCAACCAAAAAAGAAAACCAATTATGCCACAAATCCAGACGAAGCACGACAATTCACCTACACGAATCCGCACACCGAACGGCCGTCCCGGCTCCTGGTATCCATCACCGCGAAAGAAATTATTGATATCCCACTGCATCTGCTCCAGGCCCAATTGAATGCTGTCGATGGCACCGTTCAGCGGATCACTGTGACATCCACGCGGTATATCCACTTCGGTGACGAAGAACTGCAGCCGCCGTGGACCACACGATCCTGGCGGTCGATAGATGGGTCGTGGCGGCGGCAGCGGCAGCGGCGGCGGCGGCGGCGGCGGATGGTAGTGGTGATTGTGTGGCGGACGGCCCTGGTAGACTGGCACAAGGATTTCACGTGGCGGTTCCGTGCTGCCGGGAACTGGAATCGGTATCGGTATTGGTATGATGATGTTGGAGTGAGACTTTTGCATTGATATGCCAGCCGGATCGAAGCTGCTTATAGACTTTGTGTGAATCTGTGGCAGTGAGGTAGCCAGAAGCAGGTGGAGCACGATTGGAAGAGTTTGGTATAAGCTCATTTTGGAGGAGATGTGAGCTGACTTGTGGATAAATTGGTAATAGAGCGGCCAGATGAATTGCTAAAGTGTTTTATATCGAATCTCCGGTGGATGAGAGAGATAGAGATGCTTAATTGATCTAACATTGTTTGGCGATGGATGAACTTGGCTGTAATGGCATTGGGCGGATTTAATTACTGAAAATGTGGCGTCAAATTGCTGGTAAATAGTTTAGAATCATTTATTGACATTCTATGGATTGTGATAAAAGTTTAATTAAATTCCAAGATCGCTGCAGTTCTACTCATCGAAGTAGTCACCATACTCGTACATCACCTCACCACTGATAATCGGCTCGCCTGGACTTTCACCTGAAACAAGAGATTAGTTCAGTACGTCCGCCCACCAAACCCACCTGAATCTGATGCGCATACATCCCATGATCAGACAGAGAATGACCTTCGGCAGTTCACTGAGCTTACTGATGAATCCCTCAATCATCTCCAGCAGCGTCATATTATCAATGTCACGATTGCCAGCTTTGTCGTTACCAAATTTGGTCTTGATCTTGGCGATTCGCGTGTGCAGTGGCTGAATGATTGCTCTGAAGTGATGGTTGAACCGCTATTGACATAAATTAGGTGTGGCATCTTGAGATCTAAAAACGTCTGCAGCCCAAAAAAAAAAAATGTAATTACCTTGGCTTTTTTCAGTAGAACTCTCTTGGTGAGAGTATTCTTGGCTGATGGCTTCAATTTAGAGAATTGGGTTGATTCACTCAAAACCTGGGCAGCTTCGTCCTTCAGCTTATCCAATTCCACTTGAACGTTCTCCAGCAGCGACGACACATCCTTGGTGACATTCAAATGCGATGGAAGCTGCAGCTTACGATTAAGGAATACAAGACGAGCTGGATGCTTGCACTTTTTGGCATCGGCTGTTGTTGTGTGGACTACCATTAGCCATATGCATGCTACGATGATCAGCTTCATTGTATTGCGGTGCGTCTTGAGATAACAATTTGGGAGATAAGTTGCAATCGGCTCCAAACTCTGATAACTGATAATTCTGTCCTGAAATGGACGGACATTAACAATCACCTGCTTATTTGATCACCGTCGATTGAGACAGAATGTTGGGATTGGTGTTGCTTACTGTCGCTTCAGTTGTTTGTTCTGTGTTCACTGTTCCGGTTCACAATGCTGCCCATCTTGGTAAGTTGGAAGCTATTTAAATGGATTTGTGACAACCTTATCCACAAATGTGCCCATAAATCGCCAGCTCCTCTATTAGATGTTGCAGTTTATGGATTGTCAGAACAATAGTGCATCTTGATTTATGTTCTTGTGTATTACCAACTGATTTTCTAACAATAAAAACAAAGTGTTATCGTCTAAAACATCTCATCCCAATTCAACTGATTATCGACCGCCAAACTCGAAGCGTTGCGCCATTAGTCAGTTGGACAGGCGCAGTTGATAACAACAATGTCAAGTACGCTTAGTTGCACCGGTTAGACAATGAAAACCGACGTAATCGCGTCTTATTATGATTTATGTTTGCACAAGCGCTTCAAATTCTGTGTCAGTAATCGTTCAGCTGTCCAGATTAGAATAAATTTCAAGGACGACAATTCACTGACATCTTCTTACATTCTAGACACAAACGCCATTGACGCACGAGCTCCAGTTGACGTCCTGCGACAAATTCTCGAAGATCTCCGCATCAGAATGCCTTTAGGTGTGCCAGAAATGGGAATTCCAATACTGGATCCGTATCAACAAGAGCGATTGGATTTCAACATTGATAATGATCTTGGAAAGTGAGTTTAATCAATGTATTGTAGTTTACGGATCAAATAACCATGAACTTCTGTCCAGGTTATTTGGCTCACTGACCGACTTAAATGTAGATGGCTTGCAGGAGTTTATTGTCAACGAACTGGACATCAATATTGTCGCGTTTCCGTATTTATTTGATATAACCATTCCCCAATTGAACACATCTGGAAACTATGTTGTCGACGGCAGCATGGGAGGATTGATTCCAATGTTCGGAGAAGGCCCTTTCGAGTAAGTCCTAATCTTAAGAAATACTGATTTAATGTGTTAAAAGCCAATCGTTCTAGGGCAAACTTTGAGGAAATACACTTTCGAGCAGATGGGCGGTTACGTTTCATCAATGACACTTGGTTTGTGTCTGAGATGTATCTACAGGTACAGTGGATTCGCAAAGTTTTGGGCCGGAAACCTTAATGTTGATAAGTTTTCAGTGTACAATCGGCAAAATGTGGACACACTTCAGAGGTCTTCACAGCAGCATCGAGTATGAGGAGTTCTTCAATCAAATGATGACGGATATTGGTCATGAGATCTTTGAGTTGGTGTTTCCACAAATGGAGCCGGAAATTGTGGTCACTCTCACAGAGGTCAGTGATTCTACTTTCTGTTTTTATACAACTCTAAGGATAATTTACTGGTCACTTAGGCAATTGAGGGGATCCTTTCTGATGTGCCATTGGAGGATTTGATAATGATACTTATGGGGACGCAGCCTGTTTTCCCACCGCTGGAACGTGATTCTAGATAATTCTTGTAAATGTAGAAGCTTCTTAAAAGAAATCTTACGTACAGTTTTATTGCATTAAATTAATGTAACAGAGTTTCTTATAAAGGAGTAGTTTTTTTTTTTGTTATAATGTTTCTGAGAGAGAAGACATTAGTTTTCTTAAAAGAAAACGAAAGACGGTATACGATTTTTTTTACAATTTAATGTATTCAATTTCGTAGGCAATGCCAGAATTTTTGATCTCATCTCCAACATCACATTCAGCGGCAACGGCATCCTTCAGACCGGAGTATACAAACGTCTTGGTGCCGTCATCTTTGATCGATTCGGTAGCTCTAGCCACAAGTGTCAGTATAGAACAATTGACAATATCTAGAAGCTTGACAGCGTACAGCTTTGTTTTTGCAAAACGAGGAAGCGGCACAGCTCGCATCACCTGGCCCTTCTTATCCAAGAAGTCAACCAGGACACAAGGGCGCACTTTGTTCGCTTTGCAGTAGCTTGTGTACTTGTCCGGCATAAGCTCTGTGGCACGAAAGGTATGACTTGTCTGTTGGGTAGTTGGCGTCGCTTCTCGATGGGTAGCTTGATGCTTACGCCGTTCTGCCCGATCCGCGAACGTCAGTTGACACTGTTTGCAGGGAAGGCGAGCGCCGGCGTGTTTGCGCTGGCGATGGACGCTCAAGTTGTTTTGTTGTGTGAAGCGCTGATCACACAACTCACATTTGTATGGACGAATATTGTCATGTCTGTACATGTGGTGGATTAAATTATTCTTACAAACAAACTTGGCACCGCATTTGTAGCAAACGAATTTTTTCTCATCGACGTCATGCTGCCGTTGAGTCTGAAAATTCCTACCATCTGTCATTATTTCCACGCAAACTTCGTCATTGCAAGCTGTAATTTAAATTTCATATGTTCTAATTGTATTTATGTTCTTATACGAATGCAATATTACCTTCAATAGATTCGGTGTTCGGCAACGTGCCATCAGTTTCATTCGGTGGAATATCCAAATCAGAGTCGTCAAATTTGTCTTGGGCATCAGCTGGGGTAGTTTCTCGCAAAACCAACTCCTGAAAAGTCTTCCCTTCAACAAAATGCTCCAGCACATCAACTGGGGAAATTTTTCGCAAAACCAACTCATATAAGATCGCTGCAAAGAAAAATAAAAAATATTTTCTTTACATTCATATTTTTCAAGGTGGAGTCAATCAAATCTTACATGTCGACCCTTGTGGCGTCAAGCTGGCGAATTTTATGAAATGCTTTGACTCGTCTTGGAGTGAATTCATATCAATGCTGGATATGGCTGAAAAATTAATTTATATTTATCTAATTGTATTTACGTTCTTAAGAATGCCATATTACCTTTAAAAGATTCAGTATTCGGCCACATGCAATTTGTTTCAATGACATTAGAATAGTCATTCGGTGGAATATCCATATCAGCGTCGACAAATTCGTCCTGGGCAATCGAATGCTCCAGGGCACCAGCTGGGGTAGTTTTTTGCAAAACAAAATCTTGAAAAATCTTCCTTGCAAAAAAGTACTCCAGGACATCAGCTTGGGATATTTTTCGCACAATCAACTCATAGAAGATCGCTGGAAAAACACATTTTCTTAACATTCATAATTTTCAGGGTGGGATCAATCAAATCTTACATGGCGACATCTGTGGCGTCAACGAGGCATCGAATTTGATGGGATTCTTTGACTTGCCCGGGAGTGAATTCAGATCAGTGCTGGATATATCTGAAATAATATTAATTTTTATTTTATTTGTTCTAAGTGTATTTAAGTTCTTAAAGTTATTACCTCCGAGGGTTTCACAAAGCGGCAACATCCAATCAGTTTCGTTGAGATTGGAATACTCACTCGGCAGCATATCCATATCAATGTCGGCAAATGGGTCCTGAGCAGCCACACGAGAATGGAAAATCTTCCCTTCAACGAAATACTTCAGGGCATCAGCTGGGGTAAATTTTTCGCAAAATAAAATCGTCAAAAATCAAAAAAAAAAAGTAACAACAACAAAAACAATGTTTTCATTCAACAATCAAATCTTACATGTCGAACCCTGAGCATCGAATTCGTTGGAATTCGATGACTCACCCTCTAGTGAATTCATATCAATGCTGGATGGGACTGAACGAATTTCGAATTATTTGAACTCCACTTCACCTGATCACTTTAAAGTTAAAACTTAATAACTTAAAGTTTCCACCAAATCAATTCAGATGGGGCTGAGCAAACTTTGAACTATTGGACCTGCCAAGTTTTCACTTGATCACTGAAAACTCACTCGCTTAGGGGTCGCTTCTTTCGACTTAAAGACCCCGAGTTTTGTCTTAACTTTCCTTTCTAATTCTACTTTAATTTGCAAAATTCTAATGAGAATATATTTTTCGTTTAATTTTGTTATTTCTAAATTGCAGAGGGCAAATGAACGATCTAAACTGGTCGCGATCTTTGAGACGTCTAACAGTTTTCACAAAGACAATATCGCAATTAAATAAACAATATTCGCGTATCGAATAATAATATTAGTAAATTGTATATCTATGTTTGACTGTATGTAATTATGATCTCCAATACATGACAAATTAGGGGAGTCTATGGGGGCATGCAAATTGCGTTCAGCAGCTCCAATTTCAGTCAATGCTGATGCAGCATAAAATTGTTTACTTAAGATTTTAATGGTCTTTGGTAGAATTCCAATGTTTCGCACACAATTTTAATTTCCTATGAGAGCTTCGAATGAAGAGCTTTCATTAAATTGGTTTGTGTCTAAGCTACTAGAATTTTTGTTGTTGACAGAAACTTTCAGAAAGCCGCCTCATTTAAATAAAGCTCAATAATGGAAGCCGATTCAAGTAGACAAAAGCTGGAAACACATAATAAGGTTGTAGGTGGGATGATCTTTGCTATATCCGGATTGAAACATTTTTCACTTGGATTTATTTCAATCTCGATAAACTTCAGTTTGCATATATAGCATGCACAAAGCAACATAAAATGCATATAACAGCAATAAGATTCCTTATAACAGCTTCTTAGTGCCAGTATGATAACCTTACAATGTATTCTTTATATCGATAATATTGGGCCAGCACTTGTAAACAATTCTTAAAATCAATTATCTGACATATATGTAGCAAAGTTTATCTCACAGCGCATGTGTAAACAGCCCAGATTATGTTATGACAATTAATAAAAATTAAAAATTATAACAAAAAGTTCAATAAATAAATGCAAGTAAAATTCTCTAAAAATCAACAAAAGTGGGTACCTCAATGTGAGACCACAGTTCTTCAGTTTAAGTGTAGAAAAAAATGTGTAAATACCATTTAGTCCTGTTAATTGTGTCTTAACGATTAACGAAAAGATAACTTAACAATTAATTGGGATTCGGCAGGCACATCCAGAGTTGAAATAATTGTAGCGTGGGGTCACAACCATCATAAGAAACAGACAACGTAAAGAAACCTATCAAGAAACAATCATTTATAATTTCTTGAAGTGCTCTCGTTTTCAATCATTAATTATTGGTGTTCTCTTGCGGAACATGAGCAGAGTGAAGACGGCGAGGAGGTGATCCAGGTGGGGAAGATGTTTTGTTGTTGCTCAAATTAAGCGCGCTATCGTCTTTTAACGGTTTCACCTTTTGTTCTTCGTGTCTGTTGAATAGTATGGCAATGAGAACATGAAGCGCCAACAAATGGGCAAAACGTTTATAATGCGAAGACGTATCCATATAAGCAGAAGATCGTGCTCCACATTACGACGTGGTGCGAACCTATAAATGTTGCAGAGCTGGTTGTGGGTCGGGTTCAATGCATTCAATTGCTTAGTGCTCCACATTTACGGCAGGCAACAAAGCCGACGCTAAGATTTCGGTCGTCTTTTAATTAGTAACGTCTCAGGGTATAATGGCACTTGCCATTGCACAATCAGCGATTACAAAACCAGCCCAAAGTTTCAGATTGCCAACGCAGAGGAGACGTGTAACAATAATAATATGTGGTAGTTCATGAACCCGATGCCTCCATCCCCTCACCTGGCGTCGCAAACTCATCCAGCGTATACCAATACCTGTATGCCAGTCAAGATGCAAAACGCACTTAAGGGCCGTAGAGAAACTGCCCACTAGTTTCTAAGTGGTTCCAAGTGATATTATGTAGGGCGATGAGCGTTCCTCGGATAATGGTAACAGCTTCAAAACATATAGAGATCATTGGCGTGGGTATCCACCACAGGCCAACCACCAAAAGCCACACAGCCAACCATCATCTTAATAGTGGGTCCAGAGCGCGTATACATCGCTGTGAGGTCAACGGGTGACCCCACTGCCAGTTCGCCTTGGCGCAGGGAAGGGAATACCAGCAACACACACACACACACACACACAGACACACAGACGCCACAGCATATTCGAGAATAGTGCGCAAAACGAATCAAAGTTCTCACGCGTTAAATCTCTTAAGCGTCTTCTATGCTGCTTCTGCCCGCCTCGCGGTTGTTGCCGTTGTTGTTGGTGTTCCGGATTCGTTCAACTGCCCTTCTCAATCTCTATGTCGACTTCTACACATTCTAGCTGGATATAAATTCGGTCGAGCTGTTCTTCAGCTGCAGCCAGTTTCCCTTCGTTGGCAGTTCTTTGGTTTTGCTCTTCAATACCGTTCTTTGTTGTTGCCTGTTTATGTGCCCTCCGTCTGTTGCCTGAGATCTTGGTGGATCTTACTGCACAATATTACTGCAACAAGGGTATATATGTGCAATTGAGAGCAGCGTCGTCTTCTTTCTTTCTTTCTTTCTTTCAGTTTTCGTTTTTTTTATTATTTCGTTGAAACTTGTGTGGTGCCGTAAGAAATTGTAGGTGTATGCCTCCCGCGCGCCGCCGCGCCGCGCCACCTTGTACGAATTGAGACAGTTAAGTGGGATGGCTGGACGATGTGCGTGGAGAGCTGAAGCTGAAGCTGTGTGGCGAGGAATTTTGCAAATTCATTTAATGATACAGTGCAGGTCGGCAAACCCCCTCAGATGCACCAGTTTGCATCAGACAATTGCATGAGGAAGATTGATATACTTCTACTCATCTTGTGAGGATATTCGCACTGGAAGGCGTTCACGTTGTTTATTTGTTTCTTGTTAGGCCGGTGCCTGGCCTGACAATTTTTCTAGTTGAGTCTTCCCAAATCTAAGCAAACGTTTCTTCTCACCCAACAACAACAACAACAACAACAACAAAAACCTCCCCGCATGATTCGGCGGTTTTCTTTGCATCGGCTGAATAAAACTTTTGTGTTATTGTTTTTTCGTTGCGCGTTTTTTGTATAAAGAAAGAAAAACATTCGACTGACAAAATACTCACAATATGAAGTCGGTTCGGCTTTTGTGTATCTATTTAGACATCACTATATGGATATATCCCGCAGATATACCTCACCGCGGTCCACAAACAATGCTCCGCGGCGCGCGATCATACACAGCAAATTTACCCAATATTTAGAGAATTTACGTTTGGGCGCGAGCGAGCGAGTGCGCGCGCGCGCGCGCGCGAGCTTTAACAGATGAGATTGCACAACAATCAATGGCTTTTAACAATGTGGGTATGGGAAAGTCATCAATAACGCAAGTTATCGACGTCTTATCGAGATGTCTGCGCTGATCTGATATCGATTCCTTGAATTTGTTGACTTATTGGCTTGACCAATTGAACAACAAAAAAACTTACATATTTAATGTAGGAGATTTGGTTGTGGCCGGTTCATCTTCTTCTTTTCCTTTGTGTAGCTAAGAAAAGAACTATTCGAGTTGGTATTTGTGTTATTGTTGTCCGACGCTGAATTAGAACGAAATTCTCACGCTTCAATATTGCTTATGGATATATGCTAGACTGAAGAATATTGATTGACTTCGAAGCCTAGATGATGATGACGACCTGAACTGCATCAGAAGGATGTCGACGTGCTGAATTTAATTTGGCGCCTCGTGTCCGTCAATTGTTTCAACTATATTTTGTCAGGCCTCCATTTTTTTTAATGTGGCCTCTTTGTTTATCGCATGGCCTTCTTCGGAATATTATGCAGTCTCTTCCAGTTCATGGATGCCGATTCCGAGAAAATACATATTTTATATAAATACATGTTATAATTGACAAACAACTTTATCAACTGACGTTAATGGATGGCAGTTGAATTCTGCGGGAGCAGGAAATAATGACGGAACAGGTAACTGGTTTCGGTGCTGGATTCGCGTAAAAATTGTGGTATTCACAGGATAATTGAGTCCTTGACTTTTATCAAAAATTTCACAGAGTAAACAATTGTTTGCTTTCAGGATGTTTAATGGTTCCGCGGTCAACAGTCATCATTGGCAGAAGGATACCCGCAACATTCTTCTTCTTCCAGAATCGACATATTGCAACCTCCATAAATGCATATAACGCAATTGCGCCGCCAGCAAGTGCAGTTTGCATATGGAGCCACCGCAACGCAGCAGAGCTCCACATCAATCCCAGTAATAAGCCATATGATTGCGATCGATGTGATTGATTGATTTATAAACTATGGAGGACACTGCGTTGGTCGCGGATTAATATGCCAAAGGCTCGTGAATGACGTCTGCCGTCCTCCTCTTGCACCGCCGCCGTCGGTTGCATTGTTATGCATTTATTTATGCTATGACCTGCGGCAATGAGACACTTTGACAATCGCAAATTGACTGTTTTATTGTGCAGCGCTAGATCGTTCCACGATTGACATAATTATTGCATTATTGTTTTTTTTTTCTCTTTCTTTCTTATTTTCCAGCCGTTTAATTGAGGAACTGATTGATGGGCGCCGCTGACAATTGAGAGGCAGCTAAGGATCTAGGAAATCTTTGAATGGCGCGAGTGAGTTATGCGAAAGACGACGGTCAATTGGTATTTACTGAGTTTTGCAACAAAACTTCGCTTTTTTGCGGTAAATTTGGTGAAACTTTATATGTATTTGGTTTTTGTGTTACACATTGTTCGAAATATGCTCTCAGATTATTCATAGAAATTCTGATGAAAAAAACTATCACAGATTCCTTGCATCTTAAAAGAATCTCAGATGATTTGTATGTAAAACAAGCGTCCCATCACTTCGCAACAGCTAAACAACACCAAAGTGGCTGCTGTCGTCGCAGGGGCATTAATTCCATTCAATGAAAAAAAAAAAGTATTTAAAATCAAAGAAAACAAAAACACTAAGGCAACAACACAAAAACACGCCAAAGGAATTCTGTTAAAAACCACAAGATACCATACATAAAGCAACGAACGACGTCCGCCTGTTTGTTAAATGTCATAAAAACTCATATGAACATACGCCACAATCTTAATCCGCGCAGCTCAAGTATCTTATCAGGGGGTACATTAATTTTGTGTCCTATTTGTTAAAAAGCCGTAACATATATACTTATTATCGATTAAGTGGCATTAAACAAGCAGTTTGAGAGCTTGGAAGTCCGCAAAGCTGCGAAGACGCTAAACTGAGCTATACAATAAACCAAATGGCGCAACAAAAATCAATATAAAAAAAAGGAACATCTTAAAAACCCCACACAAAAAGGCAGCGACCAGAAATAAGACAACGAAAACAAATGAACAAAAAAAAAAAAAAAAACAAGAAGAAGAAATTTTTAAAACGGAACCTCATCCAGCGCCAGGTATGGAGAACAGCGTCGAAATGAAACGGAATAACATCCAAAAACACAGCACAGGCGGACACAATAAATGCTTGAATACAAATATCCACCGAAGACAATTCGAAGAAAAGGAAAGCGAAGGTGAAGAGTTAATCCAAAAACTAATGTAGTCATTATCTCAAGAAGGAAAATTTAGCCATTAACTTAATTCTTTATTTATGCATTCATAAATACAGTTTTTTCTTTTGTTTTTTTATTCTTTCTTCGCGCTGTTGATCGTTGTAGTAGGTTGAGTCGACTGTCGATCTTTGTCACTTTTCGCACTCCCCTTGAGGTCTGCAAAATCGCCAGGTTCTCTTAAAGTCGAAAAATTCAAATTTTGAAAAGTCTTAAATCCATCATTCGCCAGATGACAGTCTTCCCAAATCTTAAACTTTGCATGACATCTTTAAACGGCTCCCGCATCAATTTGAGACCCACTTAGGATCTTAGGGATTCATCAACAAAAGAACATTAAACCGAAGAAATCTGTTTTCTTCCTTGTAAATGCAACTCGATGCTTTTACAAGGAGCTGAGTTCATAAACAATTAAGACTAGCTTCCTAAGACGTTGCGAATCTTATATTTTGTCAGCAATGAATTAAAACTAGATGAATTGCTGTCCAACACTCGCCTTATCTGTAGTTTTAATTGCTATTTTAATCAAATCAACTCGTGCCAAACGGACGACAGCTGAAAGCAATAATCTTTAATTATTCATTATGAGCCTTTTAGTGGCATTTCTTCGTGCTTTCTTGAAAGAATTGTTGTGTTGTTTTCTCTCGTCTTGTTCAAATATGGTAGAGATAAAGTGTGAATGCGCTGCCCGCCTCATCCAGCTGATGACTCATAATCGGCGGCACATTCACCCATTTGTCTTTGGGTGATTTGTAGCGTCTTGATGGCTTTAAGAAGCAATTTAGCGTCAGACGGGTGGTCATTTCAACAAATCTATCTTTATAATTATTAAACACAAAAATACGTTCAGACAACATTAACATTGTATGAAATTGTTATGAGCAAGAACTTCCTGCAACAGACCACAGTGATTATCTCATATGACCACAAATAAACTCCTTATGGAAGACGTTCCACATAATCCATGTTTCTCATTCTTTTGCGCTTTGTTAATCTTATGACCAGAGACTGGGAGAGTTAAGCAGCGTTGCACTAGAAACATGCTACGTAAACTAGAGTACCAGTACCGAGCTCCACTGCATATATCGTTCATCCTCCCATGGCTAAGATATCATCTTATTTGTGTTGACGTTGTTACTCTTATTTCTTGTTGCAGAAATCTGTCTAAAAAATAACAGAATAGAAAATATATTAAGAACAAGAAGAAGAAAATACAAAGAGGCAAAGGGAACAAAATTCGCACAAATAATTTCGTTCCGTACTCATTTCTGGCTGAACGTTCGAAGAGAAGGTAGTTTGGTGAGGATGTACTACTTTTGGTGTGGCTGGGCGATTATAAAATGCGGGTAACATTTTCTTATATCCATCATCAATCATTCAGCTTGTTAAAAATTCTGAAATTTTACAGCAACTCGTTGAAATCGATTCGAATTCAATGCAAGGTGCAGATTTCCCTACCCACAACCAGCCTACATTTACGCCCTCACTTCCAGCCTTTGATATATTGTTTGTTATGAACTACAACGTCGTCGTCGTCGTCGCCGTCGTCGTCGTCGTCTTATGTATGCACAATTTAATGTCACCGTTGGAGTACAACCGATGGTACCGTCTTTACATAGCGCAAGGCCTCGAGTTGACAACTGGCTCTGCTCCTGCCACACAAACACTTACAGCAACTTTCAGAACTCTACCGTTCAGTTCATCGTCCAGTAATTGGATATATTTTGAAATGTTCGTCAAATCAGATAAAGTTAACTACTCTGGTACTTCGGATGGCACAAAACAGACCTAAAAGTACAGAAGGCCAAAGGAGCATTCGACAAAGCAGCGATGAGACACAAGAAGTACACATGGATGATTTGGTGGAAAAATCTGGGGAGGGGAGAGTCTGAACAGGAGTAGCATGGAAGGGGTTGGAGATAAATGAAAATAAATTAAAAAAAAAAATATCAAAAAGCAACACCAAGAATAGTTTTTTGTTCTTCGTTGTTGTTGTTGAGAAAAAGTGTCCAAGAGGGTACTCACATGATGACATCAAGCATAGGAAAAACTGGGTTCCAAGTTTAAGATGCCACATATCGTCTAGGTTCAATACAGTCAACCAAAGTGCGACCGCTTCGCGTCGACCTGTGTCGACCCTTCCATCGGGCCTGTCCATGTTTAAATTATCCGCCAATGCAATCCGTTTCTTCCGCGACATTTTGCGCTTTACTGTTCTTTGGCCGGTTTTATATTTTGTCTTATGTCTTACAGTCGCGCTGTTCAATTTTCTGTAAAGATTTTGTGGAGGCTGTTGTATATGTAGCAAACAATTGCAATCCGTCGACAATCAGCAAATATATAGCGTCTCGCTAAAGGTGCACCACACTCTGGCTGAATGTCGCGCACATGTAACATATGGCGGCGATTGGCCATTGGGGTGGTCTGCGGCATGCGAGATTGCTGCTAAATTATGATGTTATTGGCGTGGCGTCTTAATTGAGTGAGATGAAGCCAGATTCATCTGACTTATTGGTAAGGATTCAATTATTTATTCGCCGCTATTTTTGATTGATGGGTCCACCTACTTGTGTCGCCCACGTGAAACAAATCTAGAACTATTGAATGGAATTTCACGTGAATTTTTGTTAAGCTCAAACATTTTTCCATCTCTAGTATAATTGTAAGGTTCTCTCGGCACCCAATTTACAGCTGTTATAAGATGCCCATTCCAATGCCATTGGACACTCCATTGCAGTAATAACAGCTCTTTAAATAATCGTCGATTCGTCATTTCAATTAATTGAGCCCAACCACTTCGCACCACCGAATCAGTGGCCAGGCTACTTGATCAGCGTCTTCGCGTCTTTAGAACTCACTGGAGCTGTGAGTCAGCCGCACACCGATTACACGCTTCACACACATGTTATTACCGCATCACGTAAAGAAGATGGCAATTACAGAATTATTAGTACGCGCACATAAATGGGAGGTATTTGTGATACCATTCAATCGAAAAGTTCTATCTATAGGTGAATGATATTTGCGCGGTTCTTTGGCCTATTAAAATTCTTTGCGCTTTTGTTGTTGTTGTTGCTGCTTGGCTGGCTTCTTATATGCAGTGGGAATTCGTGGC
>JANSTS010005662.1:34077-58037 GCA_026546915.1 Sylvicola fuscatus | reverse complement strand
TTGTTGTTGTTGTTGCTGCTTGGCTGGCTTCTTATATGCAGTGGGAATTCGTGGCTGCGAGGGGCTACCCTGTATGTTGTGTGTGAGTCTTGTAATTAGTAATTACGCGGAATGTGTGTAAGGTAAGAGTATGAGCGCGCTTAACGAGGAAGCCGTTTTTCGATGATGATTTGACGACCAATCAGAGGGATGCGCCACGATGCTGAACTGGAAATAATTACATATTTATTATGTTTTGGGGATTGGCGAGGAAGCGAGTGCGACAGAGTGAGCATAAGATGAGCGTGATGAGACGATTCAATATTGAATACGAATTATTATGTCTATAAGATTGCACTGGATATTGGGAATTTATATCCCAAATCTTCAGATTGTAAGAATTGTATCTAGAATCGAATGAATTGAAAATCACTGCAATTGTTGTTATGAAACCATGAGAAAGCCTCTTTGCACGCGACATTCCCGAAACGAAACGATTTCACCCAAGTAACGACACCAATAAAACGAAAACGATCCAGCGTCTGAACATTCGCTGTCACCCAAACAAAACATATCTCAGCCTTAATATAAATTAGACCTGTCTTAGATTTTGACGACAAGTACTTCGATTTAATTGCAACAGTCGCACACACTGCAGGCTGCAGGCTGCACCACAATAAAAACTTAACGTCTCCGCGTAACGTCGCTGCAATTCATTTCCACGCTGGCGTCGCGCTGCAGTTGTTTAGCTGCACAAATTCCACATTTCGTGTATATCTGCGAGCTCAATGCCAAATTGCAGCGAATGCAGTTGCTCGATTTCACTTCTATACTTAATGTTTTTGACAATTAAAAATGTTTTGCCCGTTTTTCGTTGTTTTCCTTGCAGCAGGTAGGAAGGAGACAGATTTACTGAATTGTGTTTTAGGTGACTTACCGAGCGATCGAGAACGCTGACGTGCAAGACAATGAATTGTTGTTTGATGGCTCATAAATATTGCCATCCAGTCACATGACACCACGGTGGCACACACATAAATTGAGGCCGTGTTGGCGTCCAAATTGTGGTGACAACGAATCTGCTGAAGACATTATGTCATGCAATAACTTAGTGACACAAAAGCGTTGATAGTTTTTCTTAATTGAAATGCACAACGGGAATTGGAAGCAGCTGGATGTCAGGTATGGGGATAGATTTTTAGTTCACTTCCTTGCGACACAAAGGAGTCTTCCTGGTTTATTGTAGTATCTACGAATGTATACGATTCTGGAGCGCTCACATTCAATTCTCGTAGCAACTAATTAGGATCCAAAAGCCAACAAACATTTACCGCCTCTATTGACCAATAGAGATGATACCTGCGGGTATCAACGGTGAAACAAAAAACCTCAAAAAGTAACATCACACAACAACAACAACAACCATGGATGGACAAAAGGGAACCAGCAACATAAATCAAAGAGTTTACCGAAATCTAATTCAGAGCTGTAGAAGAATGTCGAGCACGTGGGCCACCACATCTCACAAATGCCCAGAGTGGCATACCATCGTTCAATCAGCGAAAGAGGAATTTCTAAGGTTTTCTTTTGCTTTTCTTCAGCATTCAGTTCGTTGATCATCTGGAGGGAAGAAACATTTTAGCGCAAAGCCGACAATTTGATAATTAAATAACCGTAATGGAGACAGTGTTAAAGAACTTTGGTAGCGCGAGGATTTCGTCACATTGACGCTGCGTTGCGTTCCTCTATCAAACAAACAAACAAAAAAAATAAAAAACACCAAAAACAAAAAAAAAAACAAAAAGTTGGAAGTTTGTTTGTTCTGCTGTGCAGCCCAACGTATGTAGAACTGTAACACAAACAATCTAAATATAAAATATGTGTAAATGTCACATTAGAAAGGCGGCAAACGTGAGCCGGATGCAACCACTTGCAGCCCATGCACTTTATTTGAGCGCTACGTTCATGGGGGAATATGTGCAATTGTGCAATTTGATATTTACACAAAAATGTGCAGTTACTGTTAGATAGTATGTGCAAAAATCAATATGTGGAGACCGACGGTGCTGAAGATGCGGATGGCATCATCGAAAGATTCGTGGTGCTAATCGGTTAAATCTAGCACTTGCTGGTAAATAGTGTGGCTGTTTGTGGATGACTATATGCAGTTTGTGGTGGATGGGATTTTTTTCCCCCATCCAAGACTCACGGTGGACCACACACTCAACAGGATTCTGTAGGGATTCGAAGTACAGGGATTTAATGAAGGCATCTTCAGTTTTGTTGGGATGCAGTCCATTCATCATTAACCATAAATGAACCATCAAACAGGTGTTAATGTCCACCCATAGCCCTAAAAACAACACTCCTCTCAAACTGGCCAAACTGACGAACGACGAAATGTACAGAATAAATTACGACATGTCTGGCACCAAGAAAACAAACCAAGACGCACCAACGAACTCCGACACCACACTCTTGGACTCAACACCGGTAGCCGAATGCTCAATATATAATTTTATGATCCACTGGAGTTTCGAAGTCATCTCGCTTGGGCGTGCTAATTTTATTGTCCAATAACTCTGCGTGCGCATCTTGGCTACCTGCCGCCAGTCTGACACAGCCGGAGAGATTGTGTGCGCTAACAAATGAAACATACAAATACATTGGACTTAAACAAAACACAATCTATGGTATTGATGTGAGGAGATGAGAAGGCGACCAAAATGTAGCGACTACTGGATAATAAATCTGTGAACAGCTTCCGTGCATGCGTGTGGCATATGTGTTAGACGGCTGTACGGTTTATCAACCGTTCTGAAGTCTGTTAGAGAATCGAAATTAGAAACTGAACCTATTGTTCTGGCGGTTAAGTTGGCCGCTGGCGAGATGCTGGGTATCAGTATTCAATTGGAATGTTCGGTGATGTTTACATCGTCTTCACGGTGTGGCAGTGTGATCTTTGCTCAATTAACAGCTTTCAAATGTTTGATGGAGCCAACAAAACGTGAACACTATTTATTTGTTGGGGAAATGTCTATCGGGAATTGGGATTGTGCGGTTGGGAATTCGTTGCCAATCTTAAAGTAAGGGCTGATTTTTTGTTTAGGGCACAACATCTTTAAAACTCACTCAAACAACAAGAATCGCCAACTCTAGGGCTTCTTGTATGGTCACTTACAACACTCTTACAGTGCATCAATACAAATTAATAGCCAACCGATACCAATTTGCGTGGTTTCTTTGTGTAATTGCACTCCTCAATCGTATATGTTGGATGCTAATTTGGATACTTGCGCCAATATACATTGTTGTTGTGGTTATATAGCTGTACCTAGTCGTCAGTTGCATTCCATCAACAGCAATTGCATGTAAACGCTGCAACAGCAGCATCTTCAAAGCAAGCACAACAACAGCAGCGTGGGAACTAACCATAAGTTTTCCACCAACAGACGATTTTTTTGTTACCCGAGGATCGTTTCAGGCGAGCGCAGAAGCTTTCATCCGATTTTTACGCCTATTCAGACGCTCCACCAATCTGGTGAATTATTATTTTCATCGTAATAAGCGTCGAAACAGTCGCCCCAGTGGTTTTTGTAATTTTTATGTTTTTATTTTTTTTATTTTAAAAAAAATAAAAATTCACCACTGACGCCCCGTGGCATCGTCGATGGTAGATGGGTTGCATGCCGCCGCAACATCTTTAAGACCCTACGGTCAAGGACCGTGCATGCAGTTTGCGTGCGCCACAAAATTACGTCATAATGTTGCGAGTGGTTATGATGACCTCTTGCTGTTGGTAGTTGGTAGTGGTGTGATATTCGAAACTCACCACATTTAAACTGTGTTTTGTCGATTAAACTCACGACCATTGATCGCGGCCCACCGCGTTTAAATATACAATAAAATGTAGCTACAGCAGAAACAATAAAACACACAAGCAAGCCGAATCGAGGGTAGAATGAAAGAACAATCTCAAGATTAAGGAGAAGGAGGGGGGAACAAAAAAAAACGCCGCCGTATAATGAAGAAATGAACAGAAAATCCATTTAGACACACTTCGCGTGAAGGAAAATAATGAAAATAAACAACAACAAAAACAGAACAAAAACAAAAACACATTCGACCGAATGTCACGAGCCAAAGTCCCGAAAAGCATGTTCCTTTCAAATCGGAATTACTCAAAAACGCATTCATCACTGATTCATTAACCTCTTTGTGGATTTGTGACAATAGACGACAGACTACAGGTAGGAAGAGCTGTCCATTTAAAGACAATAGAGACTCGGAATTAATTCAGGAAACAAAAGGCACAACAATAAGACGAGTTTCAAGTGATTTCAATTGACTGATGTAACGCAGGTACGCGATGATCACGTTAATTGGCCATTTAGTGTTGAGGATCGTGAATTTGTCGCTGAATAAGAGCCGTTTTTCGTTTGTTTGTCCGACCAAATATGTTAAAACTTCTAAGAAAAAAAAAAAAAAACCAACTCCAATCAGCCACACGTCTATGTGAATATTTCCACTATAGTTAGCTCCACTTTAGTAAAAAGACGTTCGGCGATCGCACGGAGTTCACATAAAAAGGCAAGCGTTTACAAACGATTTTAATATTCAATCCACGCGGACGCTTCACGTCGGAAAAGTTAAAAGTCATTAATCAATTCTGCTCTGCTGGAATATTAAGAAGAAATTGGAGAGTATACCACCAGACCATTCGATGGACATTCACAACGATGGCAAAAAAACAAAGCAGCTAAGCAACAACTCTGTCCGTTTATTGGAAGCTGGCTCGAAAACAGAATACCATCCAATGATTCATTTGCACATTCCCTCTAGCCCATCAACGAGCTTGTACTTCTAAGATATTTGCTCGCTTTTCACATCAAAGAGATCGCTGGTACCGCTGTTCAATTTTGGGCATTTCTCATGCGTTGTCTGCATATTCATTTAGCCCAAACAATTCACCGACAGCCCTCGCCTGCCGCGAAATCATCCCGCTGCGAGCTGAAACAATTTCGCGTTGCTTCAGCGTCTTAAGATTTGTTCGCCGAGCCGGCCAAATAGGCAACACCCTCGCTTCGGCTGTCCGTTCACACAGACGTCAAGTTCAAAATAATTGAGATATTTATCAATTGACGATCTCTATTGGCATTACCTGGCTGTCCCATGTTTCCCTCTGCTCAACCTCCCAGTCCTGCATATAGATGAATGCCACATGAATTAAAACGCTTAAAGATCAATGTTATGAAAGTTTAATGTTAAATCATTGGCTTTTGGAGTTTTACTCCCAAAGAGTGCAGTGCTAATAAAGTGCAATCGTCGAAGGTAATCTCACGTTTTCATTTGCGCCTGGACACCGTTCACTGGGTGGTTGGATGTGCAAATGGAATAGCTAGGGAGGAGGACTGAGTTCGATGATCACAACGACGAAGAATATAATTTGCAGTCGCTGAGACGATCGTCTTACAGCAATTAAATGTTATATAGTTCAAGACAAAAAAATAAAAATGGAAGAGAGCGAAAAGCTGGGATTTAGATGTTTGATGAGCTGCTGACTCACATTTGTATAAAATAGCGTCCGCAATTGCACCAAGACATCCCCACCGATCAAAGCTTTTGTTCAAGATTGGGCATCTAAGACTTTCGGTTACGACATAATCAGGCGGAATGATTAATGAAGGCTGTGCCACACACATCAAAATTGACTTTGCCTCCAAGGTGGAAGACACGTAAATCATATGGTGTACACGTCCAAATAAGATTAAATTAAAACTTAAGTGTCTTTTAATTGTTACTCTTTGCCTCCTAATCACTTAATAGACGGGCATAGGGAAAGTTTTGTAAAGAAATCTGCAGCTGCTAACTACCAATTTTGGCAGTAATTACAATTAATTTTTTCTCACGCCTACAATTGAATATGTCGCCACATGACACATCCCACCAATGTCGGTGCAATTCACGCGCAAACGCAATCACAAGGAAGCGTGTAATTGTTTCTTATGTGCCGCGCACAAAGACGACCCCCCTCCCCCCACCACCCACACCCCCCCTCTCCATTTCTTCCGTTCAAGCAATTAACAATTTAAACGATTTATTGTATTGTGCTATCGACGCGATTACTCGCTACATCTTTCCACCATTTATATGTTTGTTTGGTGTATAAATGTGTCGACTTATAGAGCGGTTCCATCTAGGTACTTGGATATAAATCACCACTCCACATTGGCCACAGCAAATCGCGCTCCCAAGACAAGCTGTTCCCGCCAGTATGTAAAGAGTTTAGATTTCTGTACCAATAAAAGGTGAGCGAATCTGAGATGTCTGTAAGAAAACGTGAAAAGAAGCTGTATCACACAAAAACAAAAAACAAAACATCGTACACACAAGTTGGTGCTTTAGTGGGCCTCCCGAACCAAAATGCGCCACAAAGAAAGCGCTAGGCAACACACGAAAATGTGTAGCAACCGCAAAAGTGCTGAGATGTCGGTGGTTCGAAGCATCAAAGAGTGGTCGCCGCTGCGGCTGCGCGCAATGCTACATCTTATATCTGATTATACAAATATTTGTGTAATGAAGTGATTATGCAAAATGTGTAAAACTAAGTGTGGCTGTAATCGTCTGGTGGATTGTGCGCACTGAATCCGCGTACACATATGAATATGCTTTGGGCCGCATGCGCGGCAGCACTTCGGCATGCGGCGGAACCGCCGGCCACTTGTGTCTGGTCTTACAGCTGGAAGGGCCTGGAGGGTAGAGGCGGGTGGAAAACTTCTCATTCTAAAGTTCGCCGGGTCATTCTTGTACGTTGCCGGTGCTCGTCCAAATGGCTGTTTGTATTTGTTTTTTCGGCTCATTATTCTGCATGGCACTTCTCAAGTGGCTTCGAGTATGTTGCACTGCGAGCATAATCACAGTGAAACACATAAATATGTCGACGCGATGCTGTCGTCATTTGTGGCCGCACATCATTCGGCAACACTCAGTCGGCCACAATTTAGCGACGCAGAGATCATCGCCAACGGGCTTCAAGGCAACAGACGCAACTGGAGGATTCCCAGCTTACTAATTTATGCGCTGCAGTGGGACGATGCCATCGCAGACGTTTAGCAGATACCATTTGGACAACTTAAATCACTTGGGCACACAGACGGCGAACTCGCTAAATGCAACTGCACGCTGGCAACTTGCTGCAATTGCAATTGCAATTTAGTTAGAAGAAGAATGTGGGAACACACTGTGATGCTGGCAAGATTGCCATTATTGTACGGCTTAACCAGAGACCAAGATGATAAGTCTTGACGAATTTAGTAGACTAAGCGAAGCAGTCGCAGGACAAAGGTAGATTGAACTTCTTTATCCTTAAGAAAACTGTTTCTTACATTTGAAGAAAATTCAAATTTTTGCGATTGTTCTTTTGAATTTACCGTTTTCGGATGAATCATTTAGTGAATCCACTATCCATTTCAATCAGGAAAGAATCCATGAGTTCATCAAACCCGCACTTGAGACGTTTTCCAAAAAAAACAGAAACACCCCCCCCCCCCCCATCACTCCAATCAGCAGTGAAAGAGGTTGTTAAGTCGCAGGTAAACTGACCACTTTATACATTCAAGAATACAAACGAATCTGTGAATCTGTATCAGCTGAAAACGGCATGTCCACACCAAAAGGTAAAAGAATCACTTGATTCCATCCATCAAAACATCATCATTAGACAGTAACGATCAGCATCGATGGGAGCAATCAATCTTCTGCGTGAGGCTCTTACTATTCCATAAATCATGGGTATTAAGTTGTTGTGTGACGAGTACATAACATATATGCACACGCATGCGGCTGCCATGTGCGACAAATTTGATTGGATTTCAGGAACGCGCCGCGTCCAGTCACAAGATCGTGTTGTGTGAGCCCGAATTTTTGTTTTTAATTTTGTGATTGATTTTTATAAGAAGATGTCGCTTCACGATTTTTTCCCGAACGAAAAAATTCTTCAAAATTGTAGTATGTTATAAAGATGCTTATAGGTGTCTTACGGTTTGTCCGCAGTCTCTTGACCCGAATTCGGAAGATTCCATCTTTCGGATTTTTGGTCCTGCGTAGTGAAACACCGTTACCTGTGTAAGAAACTCTCAACAACAATTGTCTTCTGTTCCTTAATGTTAAGACGTTCGCTTTAAGACGACTTTCTCCTGCTTCTGTCATTAGTATTCGAGTAGTTTTGTAACAAACAGCCCGCACCACCTCGACTACATACATTCCGTCTTGCTGGTGTCTTGCTATATATGCTTCATCGACATCGAATCGATCTCTCATGTCTTACAACAATGTACGTATATTTACTTCGTTACATCTTCTCTACGTGCTGACCATCAATGTTGTATGTATTTTCATGTTGTTGCATAGTAAATCTATGCTGAGGCTGAGCCGCGCGGGCCTCGTCGTGTTCTTCTTGCTTCATATTTTCCCAATGTTTCTGTGCACTATTTTACAATGTTCTGTCTTATGGTATATTTATGTTAAATGTTTAAGCGTTGCAGTTTTTGATTGCGTGTGTTTAATATCACGCGTATATGTTGCAATTACATGTGCGGACAATGAACATACATTTGCCAAGACGCGCTTGAATGTATCAAAGTGTAGCGGCATTTCTCAATTCGTTATGAAATCTTAATTGATGTTTGCTTCTATACAAAGTAAGACTTCGTTTTTTTTTTTTGCAGTTTTCTGGATCTTTAGATTTATAACTCTAAATTGTTTTTTCCTAAATATTCTTGTAAGATTTTACATTTTAATTTCGTAGATTTACACAACAACAAAAAACAACGTAAAAAGGCAAATCTATCTTATTTGTCAACATAAAATAGCAGTAAATGCGTTTTCACTATTCATAATTGAAGACGTCACTCTTTATACTTACACTGACGAGTGCGGGAACAACAAACAAATGTAAATACAATGAATTTCGCGTGAGCACTTCAAAGATGCAACATAAGATGCGGCTTGTACACTCAATGAAAATAATAATAATAATAATAATGAAAACAAATACGGCGAGAGGAACAGAGATAGAGTGACGGAAACTTGAACTACAAACTTCAAGAGTTGCATATATCTTCAGTAAGTATTTAGACTTAAGATCAACCATAAAAGTGCTTGTTTCTCACACCTACATCATAAATTGCGCACGTCACACGCACTGGACGGCACTCCGACTTCATCTTGTTACTGGAGTGTTAAATCATAAATTGATAAAGAAGTTTAAAGGGTTTTTGTGTCAATAGCAACGCTCGTTTTAGAGTTCATGATCCTTTCTTATTGTCGTTGCTCATTGATGCTTAGATCTTGATCACTTTTAAAGATTATCCTAATATTTGTCCTTAATATCTGATGAGAAATTTGTTGTTTCTACAGTTTCATAACATTCTTTAAGAATTTATAAGCATTTCTTAAGAAGGAATTTAAGAAAAGAGCATTATTTCCGTAATCATCGATATTATTACCCTAATTTGCATAATTGTTGGCCACAAACACAATAAATCTTCTGAATAACCCACCCAAAAAGACACACAATAAAACCAACAACAGCCAAAGAGGCCATCCCGTCCAGCCTTGGTGCAACTGCACATCGTTGGAGCCTTGCCAGTTGCCAGTTGCCACCAAGTAGCGGGTGTCGATCGGCGGGATACCGTTCTCGCGCGCACATTTATTCAGTTTCGCAAGCACATTCAACATATTATTGCAGAGACGATCTCAACGAAAAAAAAACACAAAAAAAAATAAAAAAAATAAAATAAGACAATAGCAACAACAAAAGCCAACCACTTACAATAAAACACAGCGAAGGCGCATAAACAAATAAAACAGATTTACTTAAATATTTTGATATTATTGTTTTCTTGTTATAATATGCATCTTGTAAGAGCGCTCGCGAAACAGAATATCCCCACATGTGTGTACGATTAACCAATTCTTCAATGAGATTTTGTGCTGCAGTCGAGGCAGAGTCCTGAATTGCGCGCGCGCGTATGCCTCGCGAATTCTGTGCACATATAGTCGCGGCTTATGCGCGTTTCCGTCGTACCTCCACCACACAGCAGTTTTGTGTTTTATTGTGCCATTCAACGAAACGATGTTGAATTTTGCATACAATGAAATACTCAGCATGTCACCAATAGCATAGCTGCCTTCTGTTATATTGCAACGCTGCGCTGTGCTGCATGTTTTTCGGTTTATCCATTTGTTCTGCTTTTTTTTCTGCTGCTGCTGCTGCTGTTGCTGGCTTTTTTTCCGTTTTTTTAAGTTTTTTTTTTTGGTTGCTGTTATTATTTTCGCTGTTTGGGATTTTTTATGGTGTTCATTGCACGCGTTTCACTCTATGCCGCGGCTGTTGGGTCTTGGCGAATGTTTTTCTTTACATTTTTATGGCTTCTTAAAGTGTCACAGAGAACAACAGCGCATAAGGCACCGAGAGGCCGAAGAATGAAGCTGCTACACATTTATGATACGCAACGATGTGGCGATTTTTATTGCCAGTTTTTGGATTGTAATAACGTAAAAGTGGGATGAGATTCTTTAAGGAGCTTCATGTCAATCATTTGCTGAGGTTCCTGCTCGTTATCTCACCAAAGGTTCGAAACATTTTCTTTATTTTCTGGCAGGAAATGTATATGTTTCACAAGACAATCTTTATTGAATCTCTCACTTGATCTTAACTCCATTTGTCTACAAAGAAAAAGGCACATAGGAAATGCTTATAGGAAGCCCTTATGCTCCATCTCTCCAGAAACAGCCACAAATTTCGTGAACTTTGCACTCGGCGCGTCTTTATAGCGCATTCATCCCAAGCAATGATGGCAAGCAGCCACATTGGCAGTAACACACGTTGCCTGAAATGACTTTGACTGTGCGATTAAATGCTGAAGACAGGGGCAAAACTAACTTACAACTCACATCCCAAACAATAAAAACAATAAATATAAAACAAAACAAAAAACAACAACAAAATCAACAAAAAAACAAAGACATTCAGTGCACTGTAAATTTTTCGCTGATGGGATGTCTCAACGACAACAACAGCCAGCTAGCGCGACTAAAACAGCGAACAAAGTTGTCTTCAATTATTTCAACTCCCACTCTCTATCTCGATGAGAAAAGTTCGTCTTCTTGGTTTTTTTTTGCGCTGCCTAAGAATATATGGTACACCGAAGTCATGCGCTTTTGCAGTGGCTGTTTTGTGTCGTCTTGACTCTTCATTGCCTAATGTTTTTTTTTTGTTTTTTAAAGGGATTTGCAGTCGTTTTAAATTGTGTTGCTAGTGATCTGGCGGTTTATGATATTGATGAGACTGACAAGTGGTACTTTAGGAGAAGTAGCAGCCAGGTGACATGGCTGTTGCGTTTTATTGGGGACATTAAATGAACCGGATGGAGTGATGCGATCACGGTGAGAAAACAATGCAAAATGCAACTTTTCAACACTACTTTTGGTGGGTTTTATTGTGGTCGATAATTATTTCAATTATTCATTGATCGCGACATGATCAGTTCAGTCAGCCTCTTAATAGATCACTGATAAGATGTTTGTTTTGAAATTTTTATCAGAACCATTTGCGAATTGTAACCAACCAACAATTAGAGAGATCAAAGATCATCTGCAGGTAAACGATTCCAGTTCTTAAATAATTATAGGAAATTCATTCTAAAATTTCACTTAGATCAATGATTCAATAAAAACATAAACCACAGGGCAATCAGTTTAATTGCGTTGGTATCACAACTAGCCACAATTTACCACCTGATTAAGACTTCCATCCACTTCTTATAGCCACCATATTACCTGCACAGTCAGACACCGATTAGCCGCCTAACATAATCCCATTATTACCAAACAAACGATCAACAGGGTGTAAAGTGAATCATTAGCGACCCAGCGGGTGCAAAATGACTACAATTTCTCATCCAGACAGACCTGAATACTGAATAGGCAATCTTGACACACTGGACGCGCATCTTCAACTCTCCCAGCTCTAAGACAGCGTGCCAGCATATCAGACAGGCAGACGGCGAAGAATTGTGCATGAAGTTCACATTTTATTCGGGCATTATCTTAGGAATTAAGATGATCAGTGGTATCGATCATCTTCAGTTTTGCGTATATCTAGCCGAGATGACATGCGTACCAGCATGACGTGTCGAATTGTTGAGCCAACAACACAATTGATTGCAGCTCTGGAGCTGACTACCACCTGGTGAGGGCTGATGGCACATAATAACACAAATGTCACATATCATGCGCGTCGATGTCTGCATCTTCGAATATTCATTTCGTATATTTAAAAAAAATTCTTCTTATTTTTGGATTGAAGACAACCGAGCGTCTGAATGATGGAGCAGCCGCGCCGCTTCAATTATGTAAGATATGAAGGCGAATGCCTCAGAGATTCTGAGAAGGATGACATGGCGCGACGCTGATGATGATTTTTCGTATGTTGACCGCATGATGCGTGCTCTACTTTGGCTGAGCACTCATCTTTGGTTCATCTGCTTCCCACAACATTTCCATACCGACCGAATGGTTTGTGAACTGACTGAAGATGGGGTGGGCTGGCAGGGAATGGAGTGCGAGATCCTCAGCTACATCAAGTCTGGCCGCTGTTTGTTGCTGGGCTTTTAATCAGGCGTCTATCGCTGCAAGCGCATCCGCATGCAATTGCAACAATAACCAGCATTGATGGTAAATAAATTGCTTGTGTGCGCGAATATTCAACATTCATATGTAGCCGGAGAGAATGTCATGTGGAACGGTGTGATAATTTGATTGCGGCTAATGTGGTCGAATGCGGCCACATGCCAGGTGAGGCAGTTGCGGCCGCAGTTTCGAGCTGTCACGTGCACATTTACCTGGAGTCCTGCTGTGCCGGTTAAAGAGTGTTAACATGCTAAATGGGTTTCAGTGTCAAAGAGTTCGTTAACAATATACAACTATGATGAGCTGTATGGGCTGGCTTTTATCTTCCTGATTACCTATATCTTGGGAAAAGGGACTTTAACATTTTTTTGCAGCCGATAAATGGTGTAACTTCCGAAGAATTTCGATAGAGCAATCAACAATTTAGTTTCGATTAAGTCTTGTAGAATAGGAAGCAACTTTAAGTGACAATTCTTAGAATCAATTGAAAATTGCTTTCAAATTAATAGAATCGACCTAGTTGGTATCTTATCTTATCTATTACAAAGCCCTTAATTGTAGGCTGCATTAGTGTAGTTTTAAGTCAATTCTAAGTTGATCTATTTTTATGTTATACCAAGATTGCGAATTGTTCTGATCAATATTCTTGGAAAAACCAGAAAGGTATAAAAATATCTAAAAACTTTCCGAATGACGTTTTATGGACTAACATTATCACATCATTACAAGATATTCGTCACGACAAGGCGTGACGTTAGATCAACTGACGTGCGAACAATTAAATCACAATAAATCTATTGTTCATTGGCGACTCAAGATGCAATTCTTACGTTTACATATGTCCGGAATTAGAAGTAGTTAGATAAACGTTTAAACTGACGTTAATTTAGACTAGATGTACCGATTTCCAGAAGCCATTGCTTACCACTCCAAAGAACATGACATCATTGTTAAAGGATCCCAAGGTCCTTAGGAGATGGCCTAACCCCCCCCCCCCCCAGGCTACGACAAACCGCTATTTTGTTTCGCGTAAAGTTTGCGTTCACGCTAAGCGACGCTGCGTCGCCGTCACCATGCGCATACGAACAATACCTATATTGATCCAGAATAGCGTGTACATTCGCCGAAAGAGAGCTGCGCGCGCAGACATAATGCGCTGTCATCCAATAACAAACTACTGAGCACATTAAATGATTTTTTCTTAGCCAATCATGTGGCGCATGTCTCCGCCCATAAGACGGCACTCACGGGTGCCCGCGTGCTTTTTACGCTGGTGTGCAGTCGCAGTGTGCGGCATTCGTACACACTACACAGCGACGCGTCACACACATTCGCACGACCCAGCGAAAGCTCATATGTGCCTCGCTGCGCACGGCCAAACATTTAGCCAACCGCAACGCGCGACCGAATCGCGCAGCTTGCACTTGCGTTGCAATCCGGCGTTTGTGCATTACTCGTGTGAGTCAGGATATTCTATTTAGTCGCTATGAAGTTTTAAAATTTTGTTTTTTCTGGAAAATTGAGGAATCGAATAATTTTCTGTATACGAATGGGGATTTTTATTGTTCCTGAACTGACTCATTTCTAGTGCCAATCAAATTTTATTTCTTTTTGGATTATGTCATCGATTTTGATTCCAGAAATTTTTGGTTTTAGAAATTTTCTTTATTTTTCTTTTATAGTTAGTCATTTGTTTTTATTTGTAATTAAATACTTATTCATTTTTATTTTGTTTAAAACAAAAAAATTGTTTAATAATAGTTTAATAAGATAACAATTAAAATGTTATAAAGTTCGTCGCTTAAGTCTTTTGTTTTTTTGTAACAAAATTTTAGTTGACTAGTTTAATTGAGCTTAATTTAAATCTTATAATCTATGATAATCAAAATTTAAGGGTACTAATATAAATATTTAATTCATTATTAATATTTAATTGGAAGTGAATTAATTTAGTCTAATAAGTAAAACAAGAAACAAATGTTTTTTTTTCACTAAAATTTTTTAAAAACTATAAAAATTTAATCTTTAATCTTGTTTAACAAAAATGGTTCTAAAAACAATATAATCATTCAACGCAAACAGGAATTGCGAAGGAATGAATGTTCTTCATCGGCATTCCAAATTTGATTTGGTTTATAATCCATTTGTCATTAAATTAATAAATACAAACTTAAGCTTTAATAAAAGAAAATTCAAAAAAAAAAATCTATTAATAGTTACATTTAAACAAAACACATCGAAATTTCCATACAGCTCACCGCAGCGCGCACTAAACGCTGGGCGAGATCGCGTCGCTGAAGCGACTGCGTCTGCGCCGCCCGCTCAGCCGCCGTAAACGCTTAGCAGCGGGCAACAGCGCGCATGCAGCCGCAGCCAGCAAGGCTCGCTCGCCGCCAGCAGCTTCTCGCTAGGTGCCACACGAATCCACCAGTCAGTATACATTTGTAGCGCCGCGATTCCGAAGCATTCACACCGATTCCTTCCCAGCAGCAGCGCGTTTCTCGTGTTTTGTCGCTTCTCGGCCAGCGCACGCGCCTTCTTCACCACACTTGATCGAGCGTGTCCGTGACGCTTGTTGTGCGTTATCACCGACGTTATCTCGCGTTTGATTGTGCGCGTCTCGCTCAGCAGTGTCGTCGTCGGCATCTCTTTAACACTGAAAGTGATTTCTTTTGATCTTTGTGTCATCCCACAAAGATTCTGTCAAAAGATGCATTAGGAAAATAGAAGAAAAATGTTTTGGGTGCTGTGAGCTGTGCCAAAAAAAAAAAAAAAAAAAATTATGTCCTCTGAAATGAGCTTCTGGGCAGTGACAGAAGATTGAAGTGCCTTTAAGAATCTCCGTTGATTCAGTGGAAAAGTATTGTGAAGAATATCGGCTCAGAGAAATAAAAAAATTGACAAAAAAAAAAATATATAAAAAATTTGACAAAAAATTAGTCAAACAATTAGCGTGTGAAAGATTTAATGAGAACCGGGCTAGACCATCGGTAGCACAATTCAGTGGTC
The DNA here is from genome assembly GCA_026546915.1 of Sylvicola fuscatus. Lineage (NCBI taxonomy): Eukaryota > Metazoa > Arthropoda > Insecta > Diptera > Anisopodidae > Sylvicola > Sylvicola fuscatus. The sequence goes on along the minus strand of JANSTS010005662.1, from coordinate 42,356 downwards.
CGCATGTCAACGAAAAGTCACATTACAAGATTGATGTGCCGAATTAGATAGAGCCAGAAAGGCTGACGTTTATCTGAAATTGGATTACAATTTGATCTGTTTCAAATGTGAGTATAATTTGAATTTAACTTAACCTTTAATTTCGCCATTCAAATGTGTGACAAAGTGACACTTACAGTTACCTTTTGACGGTTGCCGACATTCAACTGTAATTCAATCATTAGGAATGGACGGATAATTGAAATGGCGTTCTCTTTTAACGATTTAATTGATTTTTAATTGTTGACAGTTTTAGGCGGCAATTTTAAATAATTTCAATTTTTGGCTCGATTTATATTGAAAATGTTTTGTTGAAATAATATTTTTGTTGGATTGCAAAAAAAAAAACTCCCCAAAACTGGATATTACTGAACTGAAATGCTAATTATAAGAGGATTTTCTCCAAAAAAAAATTCATTCGCTTCTTAAATTGGTCCACCTTAATGGCCGTTTCATAGAACATCTTAAGTGACAAAACATATCGCTGCCTCATGTCGCATTGTTTTTATTTTTTTTGTTAAATGACTTGTGTGGTCAAGGTGTTTTCGTTAAATGTTATTAAATGATGAAACCATTTGAAACAATAGCAAAAATATAACAGTAAACAGTCGAATCAATCAGATCAGTTTCCAGTAACGAATTGCCGAAGATTGAACGTACTAAGAAATGGTAAAGATGCTAATTGGACAAGTAAAACATTTCGGGCTGCTACAATTACTAGGCGGAATTCGCTGGGAAAGTTCTTTGATTCGACCCTGAAGTGTTAATTCTCATGGCTCGCCTGTGTAGGAACCTGTCTCAATCTTAAAAACTTATAAGTCATAGCGCTCGTAACGAGTCACTAGTTTATAATAGTTACATTACGGATGTACGACTTCTGAATCATCATTATTTTGATGATATGTGATTTTGGTATTGAATGGCAGGCCAATTGAAAAGCTGACAAGTATTTTCTTCAATTTATTTAATGTTTCCTTTTTTTTTTCTTTTTTTTTTTTGGTTTGGCCAATTTGATCGATTAATAATATTTCATGGAACTGGCCAAATTTCAATTCAATTAGAAAAAAATGATATGATTAAATAGTTTGAAGGAATATTCGGTGGAAGGAACAATCGTTTAAGACATATTTTCTTGAACGTAAGAAATTATTCATTGAAATTAAAACGATTAGAAGATTGAAACTATTTGGTTGGAACACATTTCAAGATCATGGGAATATACGATTTAAGAAGAACAACTTACCTATAAAATCCTTCTGTCTTAAAAAAATCTTTAAGGAAAACTAACAATCTATTCAAAATTAAGACAACTCAAATAGATAATATTGATTGATGTGAATTGTTCTATCACAAAGAAAGACAATTAGCGGCGAATCAAAGACAATTGCATTCATTAGCCGTCGCATTGCGTCGTCTCAGTATTCTACAGAAACAATTTTCTCGCCCAATTACAAACATTTGCAAGACATATGCGCGACATGTGTGCATAATCATCGCCGTGTCTATGTGTCTAATGCAGGTGAACAATTAATTGCAGTGATGTCATGCGCCAGTCGTTGCATTTGGCGTGCAATTTCAGCGGTTGCGCAAGTCCTCCGCGAATCGAACGATAACACAAATGAGGTGCGTGAACAGTGGCAGAGTTCCACTAGTTTGCAAGGACATTTTTGTAATTAAATGCACTCAATTATATCACATAAATTACTGATCCTAACAAAACCACCATTTACTTTAAATTGGTTTTAAGTTCTTCTGGCCTGTTTTTTATTTTTTCATCCAATGACTTAACGTCACTGACAGTCGATATTCGTGACTTTTTCACACGAATTACTAATAAAATCTTAATGTAAAACACTCTATAATTTACATAAATAGATGACGATATAATTTAATTAAAATCCTTATTGATTCACAAGTAATAGTTCACGATCCCACTAAATCGAAAACTAATCTGGCCGATGATTGCCAATAAATGCCACTTAATTACAATTAACTGGCCAATGACAAATTTTGCAAGCATGATTAACAGCGAGCCAAACTATTTGCGCGGCCGCGTGTTAATTAATCACTCACGCAACTATTTCGCGCGCTAAGTGAAGTATCGTGTGCCGTCCTTCCAACTGGCAATTAGTAAGTAGTATTGTTACGGTAAATTAAGTTAACATCCCCGTAAAACCGGAAATGCATTCACGAAGATAGCTGGATAGCCGTAAATGACTTGCCAAATCGTCGCTGCACATTTTCATAAAGGGAGCTGCACCGCGAGTTTTTATGGCCGCACAAAAACTATTCCATTTTGAGGCTAATCGCTTCAAAACAGCGCTTTTAACAAAACAACAAAACAATTTGACACAAAATTTATTGGCAATTGGAATTTTTGTCCTTGCCAAAAAGACGATAAAAGCGCCTGCCTAGGGTCGTTAAACATTTATATGCAACCCGAAATGCACCAATCACAATGAGACCTCGAACAAGAGCACGTGCATGCAATAAACACAATCGCTGCTTATCGTGAACCAAAAATGTCATAATATTTACCATGTCGGCGTTTTTTATTTTTTTTTTTTTTACCCGTTTTTCGTTTTTTTTTTCGTGCGCAGCCGCATAGCGAAAATATGTGGCGAAATGTGGCAGCGCCAACAAATGTCGCTGCAATCCATGCGGCATCCAGATGCAATCGATATAGAATTTAGTAATCTGGCGACAGATTCCATTGCCACCCCCCCTCCGCCCATACCACCCCACCCCATCCTCCTTCTGCACAATACAAGACAATGCACGAGAAATGCTGGCGCAAGATCGCTTCAAAAATGAATGATCGCGCGTAAAGATCGTCTTGTACCATCCGCATAGATGGTGGGATCAGGGATCTGGGACGGAAGGAAGGCGAACATCGCGGAACAATATGCGCTCTGATTTCAGTTTCGCGTCTTTCCCGTATGTTTGCTCTTCATATGCGTACGTCGATCTAATAATCGAGGCGCGGATTGAATTGAAGCAGCCGTCGCGTCGCTGCGCAGAGAGGCAGCAGTCAGTAAGCAATTTTCTGTGTGTACAATGATGAAATAACACAGAAAACAATCGCGGAATGCAATAAATATCGGTATGGGAAGAAATATACGGCCAGATATCGCGACTGTATTGGAACAAAACAGCGCAGAACCACCAAAAAAAAAACAAAAAAACATAAAAGACAATAAATGTTAAGAATAAGTAGAAGAAACAAAGCAGGGAAAAGGTTCAATCGATAAAGTCAATAACATGATCAGATATAAATATGCAAATGAGGGCAGAAATTCAACACAACGGGTGAAAAACGGAGAGCGCAGAAAAAAACGCGGAACAACTTACAACAACAACAAAAGAAAAAAAAGAAGAAGTAACGCGAAAAAAAAAAAAAACAGAAAAAAAATTGTGCACAGCGAATCCCGAAAAAGCGAACAAAATAGAAACAGAACAGAACTGCAACAAGAACAACAACAAATCGACATTATATTCTGCTAAGATCCAATGAAAAACTTCCATCGCTCCCTCAAGACAGGCCCCAGCCAGGCCAGCTCGCCGGATAACACAAGACAAAGTCCCATATAGCTTCGAATTTTCCATAATGCACCGCACACTCTTTTCATGTCGCGCCAGCGACCAGGCAGGCGACTCAGCCAGCTCACAACACAATTCCAAGGAGGAAACACATGCAATTCCAGAGAAACTGAGAACAGAAAAAAGCCTATAACAAACAAACAAAAAAAAAAGAAAAGAAAAGAAAAGAAAAGTAAAGAAAAGAAAAGAAAGAAGGCACAAGACAAAAAATGAATCGGGCGCAAAACCCTAAGCCAGCCAACAAGATATTGGAAGGCAAAAATTGAACGGCGAAAAAAAATTGAGACGAAACAAAACAACAATAATGCAAGAAATGAAAAGAAGTGCACTGGCAAGACACAGGGGCAGGGGAAAACCAAATAGAAGGAAATCGGTGGATAGAAAAGTAAGACGAAAATCGCACTGCCGAAGACGACAGAAAGTCAGTACGATCCGTACGCTCCTTCATGAGATGCAGTTTTTTTTTTTCCCAGTCGCTGTGCTGTTATACTTTATGCACTTCACATATGCACGTACTTGGGATCTTAACTGTTTATGGATGGCACAGTGGACATTGGTGAGATATTCTTGAATGCTCCTACGGCTAAGGCACTTACCAACGAACGAGCCCCACGATGTTTCTTTACGAATTCTTGCTCCACTTCCCATACGAATCAGCATAGAAAATCTGTATAAGAACTTTAAAATTTAATTTTTTTTTAACATCTTCAACTTCTGACATTTTATTGTTTCCTTGTTTTTGTTACACGCATTTTAAGAAAGTGATCTTCTGTCTTACATCATGTGTTTTCACGACTCGCCACAAGACTTCAGTGCGCTGGATAACAATTCATTGCCAGGATGCTATTGATGTCCGATTAATAATGCTTTTACAGCTCACAAGATCCCTTAGTTCAATAAGATTCTTCAAGTAGCTTACATAAGAGGTGCTAAAAAAATTAATATAAAGACAATAAGCCAAAGAGTGTCATTTTTGAAAAAAATTTCTCCAACAATGAGAACCACCAAAAATAGCAACTTTTCTTCGCTAATTAGTAAACAAATGCATGTCTCCTTAATCTTATAACAAAAAAACCAAAAAAATACATGAATCATGTTTTAAGAAAAATAATCAGCAGTTAATAAGCTGAAAACAAAGCGACTAAAGAATGAAAAAAAAAAAGAGGCTTGACAAAAGACTAAAGAAAAGTCAAACGAACTTGTGAAATTCCATGCAGTCCATTAAGCCACTCCATAAGACACACTATTAGAAGGGCCAGAAAGCTAACAACAAAAAAAAAAATGAAAGAGAGGCAAATCCAAAAGGAAGCTGTATTTACGGCATTAACAAAAATGTGCAAAGAAAATCAGCGAAAACAAAAAAAGTCCCGGATGGATAAGATCAATTTAAGACAACGCGACCAGCAAGCAACTATGTTTTCGTTATGCAATTTGAACGGTTGGCTGGCGCGTCCGCTAAATGTGTGCGATTGTCCCTTTTGCGCGGTTGGCCATAAACCACGGTGGGTACATCACCCCCATCGTCTGTGGCGCGGCCAGGCGGAGGCGGAGGCGCGGGACACACATGGAATTCATGCGAGCAGCGCGACTATGTTATGCGCCCTCTGCGGTTAACCGCTAATTGACATAAAGCGGCGCCTCCAACATATCGCCCTTTTGCCTGATCTTTCGCTTTAAATCACAAACTGTACTGGTTTGGTTTCGGTTCGGCTCTGTGTCTACGACTCCTTAGCAACGCGTTTGCATGGAAAGTTTATTGTGGTCCAGAAAATTTTCTTCAGAAAATCTTCGAAATTTGAAATTCCTTTACGATCTAACGATTTTTCGATGGTTCAAAGTCAACGGACTCCTTGGCCAGTTGGTGGTGAGTTTTTACTCGTTTTGGTAAAAATCTGAAATCTGTTTTCTAGATGATTTAAGATTAGGCCGAAACAATTCTAAGATGTTAAGGATCCAAGAGTGACAAAGGTCCGTTCTATGTTTTGTTATGCGGGATCCGTTGCCTCACTCTACTCATTCAATTCAATAAAATCATAAATTTCGCCGACTTCCTCCGCATAACCACCGTCAAACAATGTCGGCAACATAGTAATTGTCGACGGCTAAGCCCGAGACGCATGCGTTTTCAGTACATAAATAAAACTGTGCCAGCGACAAGACGTCGATACTGCCCAACAGCGAACCACCTCCACGTTGTGGGACAAGAAAAGCGAAGCTGAAGCGTTCGCTTCATTTCATGTCCAATTTAATGTGTGCCCGTCATTCTGACAGGAACTTTCTAATTTGTTAAGGCTCACTTCTTGTAGGATGATGGTTTAATAGCTTCACAGGTACGTGACGGGGGCTGCTATATAGCTTCCTAACCCTGGGCCCACGGATTCCGTCGATTCGTCATGCCTCCTCGCGCTTCATGCAGGCGCCACACAAAACATGCAATTCTGCTGTTCAGCTGGCGCAGACAATAAACGTATAAAAATTCATTAGGCCATCATAAATCATCAGGCAATAATATTAAATACCCATATAGATTTATGGCGGCCGTAATAACATTTGACGCATTATTGGCAAGTTGAGAGCATGATTTGATTGCTAAAGAGGATGTCGATTTGTATGCGATGTTGGGCGCCTGCTTATGCTTCGCGGAATTTCCCATTATAAGCGCCTTTGCCACCCGCTGATGGATGAATGTGGGAGTTTTTACCACTCGATATGTTATTGAACGATTCGTTATGAGATCGTTTCGTCTGTATCCATGTTTGCCCATTTACTGTATCAGCCGATGGTTAGGCGCGCCTTTTTCGGCATATGTTGCATCTCAAGGTCAACTGCCATGCACATCAACATTTCCGGCCATCATCTAGCTGTTAATGTACTAACAAAAAGGATATGGGGGGGGAGGACAATTGAAGCGCCACCACGAATACCTAAAAGTCATTCAGACCTTCTTCTTTATCCTCGCTCATGTAATAATTCACGGCTGTCCGGACGTCTTCCCCGGTAGGCGTCTCGCGCTGCAAACGACTGGTAGCACCACGCCAATTGTTGTGTTACCATGAAATGGGATACATACGATAAATTTAACAATAATAGCCCTTAACTATTTTGCTTCCTAATTCGCATTGCCAAACACACGCTTGAGAGTTAAAGAGTTTTTTCTTATGTTTTCTTTTTTCTTGGAGCTTTATCTCTCTCTCTCTCTCTCTCTCTCTCTCTCTCTCTCTCTCTCTCTCCAGAGTCGGCTTGCTATGTGTTTTATTCGTTGCTTCCCTCCAGGTTGATGAAGAAGCCGCCTGGCCGCCGCCACCGTTTTTCCCGCGCCAAAAGTGTAAAAAGCGGCGCACAATCATCGGCGTAATATTAAATAAGTGTAGCTGGCAGCAGCGAAGAAATAAAATCCTCGACAATACAAGCGACGTGGCGGCTGTGGCGCATTATCTTACTGCCAGGCCTCCCAAAAGAGGTTAAATGGCGATTTAAGTTACAAGGCGCCTTCTGTTTTGTTGTTGTTGTTGTTAAAGATGCTGCAGCAGAAAAGCGCTAGCATAACAGAAAGCAGCGTTTACACTGAGACACAGTGAAAAGCTACTGGGGTGAGAAATTCGAATGTTAACTCCTGTCTCTTTCTCCTGAGATGCTAATGTAACGAACAGTTGAATTGTTTATGTGATGCTGGCCGGTACGTAAGTGCAGCTTCCGTTTTGTCCAGAACCTTAAAAAACGAGAGAAAAAAAAACAAAAAACAAACAAACAAACATGTGGCTGCCGTTTTCATATATGCAAATTGCTTTAGCAACAAAACCGACGAAACGGATTCCTTAAGTCATTGTTCTTGGTGTATATGGTCGACGCCCACGCGTTATTACCCATTCAGACATCTTCTGAATGAAGTCTGAAAAGTTATTGGTTTATGTAATTGCTCACCAGCATATTCCCATATCAACCACTCAGCAGGCTTTAGTGCATGAGTGCCAAAACAATTAGCAAGTCATGCCTCTGACAGAGATCTTTGCATTAATCTACATAATACGATGAGAAGGTAATTCATCAACAACAAAAAAAAGGGCATTTAACAACAAAACGGCTGATCTTCAGATTTTTATTATCCCATCGGCACGAATTTGGATACAGTTCATAACCAAACCAGATCACCAGGGAGCTGAAATCCACCGCAATTATATTATTGAGTTGAATGATTTGGCTCACATGCAGATTAAGGGGGATGTACGAGTGTAAGACAATCTGCACAATCCTCCTCAAGACATTAAGTGAAGAAGACTCTAGTCCAGCACAAACGCTTATTGCCCCCATCCCTTCAACCTTTCTTTCCCAAGAATGGAGGCGAACAAAAGAAGAAGAAGAAGAAATAATTGAAATAATTGAACGCGAGGGTTTCACCTGTTATATGTGTGTTCGCCTCCTTATCGTTTTTTTGTTTTTCTTCATCTTACTTATGATTGATGGATGGCGTGGGATACTCTTAGCATCGCACGGCAACAAACGAATTAAACGAAATGCTATTAAAACAATCAGACGCAAAAAGGGGGCACAAAGAGCATAATTCCAGCATTCGCGGGCACTGCACGTTTCCTATACCCATAATCTGTAGCCGCAATGCAACTGGCAACTGGCAACTGGCAACT
>JANSTS010005662.1:0-33977 GCA_026546915.1 Sylvicola fuscatus | reverse complement strand
GCAACTGGCAACTGGCAACTGGCAACTCTCCAGTCGGTACTCCTCTGGTGCACATCCACAGGTCTATCGACGTGCCGTACGAGCATCGCGGTCGCATATTCGCACGCACATCGCACTCAGATTGGCCCCTCGAGTGGCAACCAACGTCCAGCCACCTCGCGCCACCATCCGCCCCTCCTCTGGCATCCTTTCACCACGACTACCCCTCCCCGCCCGCCATCACTACCACTATTTAGTTTGGTGTAAGTTGGACTGGTGATATGCCTGTATTCAGCCCTAATCGCGGTCTTACGCAGTTTCTTTTCATATTGCGATGGGAACAGCAACACGGCGGGAGTCTTGCGTCTTGCGTCTTGCGCGTTGATCCCTAATTAAATGGATGCGATCTTTTAAATGGTTCAATTGCATGTGTTCTGGGGCCATCTCGTTTTAATTGGTCGAGATGAGTTTAGGTTTTGTCTTGTGGTGTCGAAGAAACTAGGATTTTTTTCGGAAACAAAAAAAAAGGTTCGTCGCTGAAGTCTTTCGATTTTATTCATATATTGTTTCTTTCAATGCAACTTCCCCACCATATTTACCGTTATCTGGGATGAAGCAAATATGCAGAAGTCAATGACTCCCGAATTCGCTACCCTCTCGGCATCATCTTTGGGCAACAAAAAAATTCTTCAATCCTAGCATAACGAAATTGGCTATCAACCAAAAAAATCCATAGAAAATCGCTAAAGTCTCTTCAAATTGACCGTAATATCACTTTAATAAATAGCTCTCGCTCTCCCTCTCTCTCTCTCTCTTTCCCTCTCTATCCCTCTCTATCCCTCTCTCTCTCTCTCTCTCCCTTTCTCTATTGCTCTCATGCCCTCTCCCAAACAACATAAATGTGTTACAAATTATATTGGTACATTAAATCAGGCGCGTCAAGATCGCAGCGATCGCTATGCGACGCGCCCGCTCGCTATCGATTCGATTGGAGTCGTCGGCCGCGCGCGCGCGCGCGCCGCGTTTTCCGTGTGTGTTTCGGCATTATTTTCACGCGCATTTTTCATGCACCATTGTCTACCCTCATCTGCGCGGTAAACACGCACGTGCTTTTCACTCGCGTTACAACTTACATGTAACCAATTGATTGATATCCATAGCCGCGTCGAGCGTACGCGCTGCACGGCCTCATGTGTGCGTACATGTAGCGGCGCACGAACCCGTGCGAGACATGTAAGAATATTTGGAGGCGCATCGCCGGAATTCCAATGAACTTCTTGTATTTATATGATTGGTAATATGTGCATTTCAATTTGTTGAGACGTTATTATACGCTGAACGTCCTTCGCTGTTCGCAGCAGCGGCGATTGATTTTTCCACTCGTCTTAGGAGAATTGGGCATTCAGGCTTTGTTGTGGTTGGATGTAACAATATAATTATAGCGCAGTCGCGGTATTTTCTTTCGCTTTTTTTTTTTTTGGGATTCGTAGCTATTTATAAGTTGTTTGTAGTTAACTTGATGGCAACTAACGGAATTCATTGTATTGGGTGAGGAGTTTTGTGGGAACCTCTAAATTTAGCAATTGCTATTGAGTTTTGTTCTAACTTCAAGGTGACTGTCAAAGATGTTTCAGGTGAACTGTTAAAGCATTTGATTGGCGGTAACCACAAAGTTGTGGAGAAATTTTCCAATGTTACCTGATTATCACCTCATTTCTCCATATTCCAATTTCGCTGTTAAATGCTTCCAAATTAACTTACTAGTCCAGACAATCATCCGCGATGACATCACACCACAAACGGACCTTGGCCGCCACACGAAAGTTGACTGACACTCCACATATTCGAATGTGCTAACGCAAATTCCTAATAGACGCGCACACAAACGCCATTGACCGCAAAGGCAATGGGCTCATCTGGCTACTCCCAATCACAAACAATGTACTGCCATGGCCAGCTTCACCTAATCTGTATAGAGATCAAGTTATATTATGTAGAAAATGTAAACAACATATGAATTTGGCGTGCACACACGAAAATGAACAGCAAAAAATACCGATTTACATGGTCTCGCTAATTAATCGGGATCACTAAGCGTCTCACAGCTACTGGCTAGCCGGAGGCGATCCGTATGCAGTGCCACACAAGAAACACAAAGTCTTGTGGTCGAACGCTAAAGATGATGCGCCGCCGAACAAGATTTGTTAAATGTATCTCAATGAGTTGGACAAACATGCAACTATCTGGCCGTTTGATAGCCATAACAGTCGCAAGGATGTTGACATAATGCCGATCGGGAAGTGTAACATTGTGGGCTGGGGGGATGGCACTCCACTGGCCTGATGCTCTGAACTCACCGTTTCGACGAGCATGAAGTTTCAATGTAGCTGGAGAATGCCAGACACATTGAAAAGGTAAATAGCAAATATTTGACGGAGAATATTTCTAAGATGAAGACTGTCAGAGAGAGGCAAACATGGATGCCACCAGGAAGTAGTTTAAATGCTGGCTGGATACATGTTCAATGGATTGATTGTTGAATTTGGAATGTGGAATGCTGAAGACATGGAGTTTCGAGAGCTACAATTGAATTTTGAAGGTGGATGAGTGATTGTCATCCCTGAATCTGGTGGCGCCAACTTTGAGACGTCTAAACATTGAGTATTTATTCAACTTTTTAGGAAGCTTCCAATGCCAATGTCATTCTGTTGACTCAGTCGACTTTAATGCTGTCTCCATCCATCTGCAGCTTAGCTTACAATGGACGGCAGTTCAAAGATTTCGCATTTTGAGATTCGCAGCTCTGGCGCTCACACTCGCCGATCTTGGGTAATTCATACGTGCAAGATTGGTGCAAAATATAATGGACGGGGATCATATTACCCACGAATCAGCCGACGATGTCGGCGGCATATAATGCGCCAATGAGGCCGCAATTTAAACCAAATACCCGCGTTCTTCACTCTCATCGCTATCGTCTTTTTGTGCCTTCTTAAGCACAAGTTATTTGTTGCAGTTTTTGTTGTTGTTGTTGTTGTTGTTGTTTTGCGTTTCTCCGTTTTGTCTTGCTCCTTACGTCGCTTTTGTTGTTGTTGTTGTTGTTGTTGTTATTTTTTGGTGTTTACTTACCTCTACTTACTGTACGTTTTTTGGTTCACCTGAGAGTGTGTCCGGCGCACCAGAATTATATCCCAGAGACGCACACGAGGCCGGCCACCATATATTACATGTGAGGAGATTGGAGGGGCAGTAAGAGCATAGCTACCGTCTTACACCTACCTTATAACGTTTTATAGCTGTTGGGTGCGCGCTTTTTTTTTTCCTTTTTTTTCCTTTTTTTGGTTTTTCCTTTCGCTTATCACTGGCTATTTTCATTTTCAGTTAAGCTTCGTTTTCCTTATTTTTCGTGTGTGTTACTAAACATCGATGCAACTCGCTGTTTTGTTTTGCTTGTGGTGCTGTATCTTTAGCCGTATTTCAGTGTTCTGGCCGTTCTGGCCGTTTTTCGATATTTGCCTGTGCCGGCTCATTACATTCTATTATATGGACGCTGGGATCTCGAAGGAGTTCATGGTGGTGGTTGAGCTCTTCAATTTTCTCGTCGAATTGTGGCCGGCAGCGAAAAACATTATTAGAACGAAGCGAAAAACACTTTTCTCCGGCGGTTCGCTGCGCCTATTGCATGACTCACATCAGCCGGGGCATCATCATGTTTTGGTTGTGTTTTTGTTTTTGTTTTTTTTTTGTATTTTTTTTGTTTTTTTTTTTTCGTTTGTAGCCATAGGTACAAATTAGTGGGGTATGAGCTTTTTCCTCGGCACTGTTCATTAAAAATGTATATAGTTTTCGATATCCAAGGGTGGGAACCAACTCAATGTATCGTGATAAAGCTGCATTTAACCCAATGCACACGGAATGCATCTGCATTTCTAATAGATATCAGGTGAAATTCACTACTAGCCACTCATATGCGACTTCGGTGAAAGACAGCCGCTTTTAACATGAATGAGTCACCATTACCATCCAGCTAATTGCCGTTATCTTGTGTGTCTTCTTCGTTTTATTTGTTCTGAATTTTTTATTTTTTCTTTTCTTCGTTTTGTTATTTTCTTGTTAGAGTCGCATTAACACGGTGCCACCGTGTGTGCACAATTACACGGCCGATGTGATGGCACTTCCATATATAATAAATACAAAGACGTGTAACAAATGGCGCGCGCGAGCGTTGCCTCACATCACATTAATTGAAAATGTCATATATTATTACCTGGCGATATCATCAATTGGCGCTTTGGCATTGACTTTAATAATTAAATTCAACTGATAATCACTCAGCGAGTGCATAGTTATGCTTATTGCTGCACCTCACTGCCAATATGCTGTCAGTTGACTGCATATTCCCTTCACTTTGGTCGCGTTGCACTGGCTGCAATGCATCAGTGACGAGCATCGCATTAACATCCGTCTAAAGGTAACAACATTTAACTGATTACATCACAATTTTCTCATTGACAGGTTTGACACAAACAAGTCCACCAAAGGAGCATCAAAGCTTCGACGGGATTTAATAAACGCCGAAATCGCCAATCTTCGTGATCTCTTACCACTGCCGCAGTCGACGCGACAACGGCTGTCACAGTTGCAGCTGATGGCGCTCGTTTGTGTCTATGTCCGCAAATCGAATTACTTCCAGCAAGGTAAGTTCTACATTTTCAAGACCTCACCACCACAACCCGCCCTCATCCCGCCTTTGGTAAATAGTCAGTCGATGAACAACCACTTGCCCACACAAGTAGCCAATTTATGGCTAAAACCAACATGATCCAATTGAGATTAGGCGAGACGATTAATGTCAATTCATTGACGTTAGATTAGTGCGCTAGAATTGTCTGCTGAAAGTGTCAGAAATCGCCGTACAAGTTGTTAATCTTGGATGTTACGCACGCCATTCTGACAGCTTTCAACAGGAATTGTCGAGCGCCGTCTCCATAAATTACAGGTGACTTGTTTCTTGTGTTGGATGGAAGTTTTGCGGCGGATCATCGGCATTTACCATCTTAATGAGTCTTTTGGTAAATGCAATTATTGCAAGGAAGTGGGAGGGACCGATGATATCGACGGCGAAAAACGTGTGTAGGAAACTATTCCAGTAGAGTTGAAAGTGTTTTGCATGGATTTGGGCAGGCGATGCAAGTCGAGATGAAACGCCAGGCAAACACTCATAAAAGCATAGGTCACCTAAATAATTTCCCGAGATCGGGCCTAGACCATTAGCGGCATTTCGTTAAAAATCGCACATTCATATTTGCTGCCCATTCACATATGCATCGAGTGCACGTTCTTCGACGGATGCAGTCCAGGTGTTAAAGAATTTTGCGCGCGCGACGACCTAGCAAAGAAGCCCACAATCTTTGCTACAAGACGGTCCAATCCACTCTATGCGGTAATAATCCATTTTTCGTCTCTCGTTAGAAGCTCGCTTGCACATATCTTGCTGCTTTGAACCGCGTCTTTTTAAATAATTGCAGTTATTTATTACAGTTTCACATGTTTGCTGTTTTTTTTTCGTTGGTTTAAATGTAAAATAATGAATCGTTCACACATTAGCCGCAGCCGACGCGCGAGGCTTTCCTATATCCTATGGGGTTCCTACATATTCGTTGGCTATGTTGTTGTTGGTGGTCTCAAGAAATGTAATACAGCTTCGTGTAGGAGTGTGAACTGTGTAAGACGCTGTGGGCAAAGTTGCATGAGTGCAGAGCATAGTGCAAGCGCGGCCACTTTAAATTAGCTGCGCACATAATCGGATAGCAAGAGCTTGCAAATTATGGCGGGTATCTGCTAAAGACGGGACTAGCGTCTACGAAATGCCAATTGTTGTTTAATCAAATATCTGTGTTTCCTTTGGCTTTCCATATGGAATAATCACACGGTTAACACATTAAGATCGCCGTTCATTTGCTTTAAGTGCTCATAACTCAACTTCCTCTTACATTGTGCCAGGTGAGTTCAATAATCCCTGGCAAAAACACAGCTTTATAGGAATTCATACAAATTTTGTTTATTTAGGATATTTACCATTTACCTGAATAAAAAGCAAAAATCTATATCCATCTTGTAGTCAAGCTTTTCCGATCAAGCATAAGAAGGCCTGACCCCTTTGACATGCACGGCAACATACGTCACACGCAAAACAATATGATTCATCAAGCCTGGTCGCCTTACCAAATTTGGTGTAACCCAGCATGTGGCAAACGGTATATGCGCCAATGGCATTCAGCTGGGGTGCTGTCGCTCTGCCTGACCATATGACCAATATGGAATGGCTACGACAGCGGCGGTTGCCAAGCAGTCGCTTGATTGTATTGTCATTTGTTTCTATTTTGTTAAGTTTTCTTCCAAGAAAACGCTAGCTAGCTTACGACTTAAGGTCACAATTGCGTTCGCTTTATGCCAATATGACTAATCAGTCCAAGAGTACAAGAATTGCCACGCCAATTTGTAATTGCCGATATTGTTGCAGGGCGACTACAGCTCGGATGATGGTGGCCAGACATGTCCAGCTGAACTGCCCTTTACACTGCTAGTGGCATAGCCATTTACTAACATATGTCAGCTACTCCTCCTTTGCTCACTGAATTGCCTGGCTAATTAATAAAACTGTTCAATTAATGTTTCCATGACCTACTTGCACATATGCCCGTCGATTCTGCTGTGCTTAACACTTACTCGCACATATGTGTATCTCCATCTATTCTCTGGCGGCATTTGCATGCAAGCAATTTTTGTTTTGTTCGTTTCCTTACAACTATTTTGCCGTATAATATGTGCTGTCACCATTTTTCCTATGCTTTGTCGTTGTTGTTGGTATGCCTACCCTCCCCCACCACCACCACCACCACCACCACCACCCTCTCCGACTTGCCACCTCTAGCTAGTGCAATCGTTTGTTTTCATGTTTTGTCTAATTTATTTACAATTTTTCATTGTCGTCGTCGGTTAGAGTTAGATTTCATTTTTAAGACGTTTTTTTTTCTCCGCATAATCTCTGTCCCTCACTGGATCTCCTCTCACTCAACAGCATAAGTGCAAATAGCGTTTTGTTTGTTTGTTTGTCTATTTGTTTGAGTTAACGTTTGAAATATGTGAAGAAACAACAACAACAACAAAACAAAAAAAAACATATATTTCATGTTGAGCGCGCCGGTGAATAACTTGTTTTGCGGTCGACTGCAATAATGCTGCGTTTGATATGCGCTTCTGCTGCATCTCATACATTGTGTAGATAGGACACAGATTTCTGTGAACAGAGGATACAAATGCAACGGCCATTTGAATTGTGCTGCGTTTATCATTGAAGCAATCAACACTTTTGTGAATGTTTAACGCTGAATTTCGCTGCCATTTAAGCACTTCCTTATAAGACGGTGGATTTGTGCGTTTGTGACTGCCAACATGTGAATATCGTCCTAAAAGGAGTTATTCGTGTAGAAATGACGCGAAACCTTAGAAATTAGGATTAAAACAAACTTGTGTCGTTATGATCTTACCATTTTCTTTAAAACTTTCTTTCTTAAGTAAATGAAAAGGAACTGAAGGAACTGATGGTTGAGTTTATCTTCTTGTTTAATTGTTCTTGAAATCGTATAATCTTCTGATATTTCTTTCATAATTTCAAGTCATTTTCAAAGAAGAACTTTCTTAATTTCGCTGATCCTTGATCCATACATTTCTTTCTTAGTTTTAAGTCAGTTTCAAAGAAGAACTTTCTTAATTTCGCTAACTGATTCTTGATCCATACATTTCTTTCTTAGTTTTAAGTCAGGTTCAAAGAAGAACTTTCTTAATTTCGCTAACTGATCCTTGATCCAAACATTTAAGCTAATTTTCTGAAACTCAAGAGCTCATCAGATAACTTTCTTAAGCTTCTCTACCAAAACCAATAAAACAATTTCAAAATATATATCTCCAAACGAATTTATGCGCTCCTTAAGCTCCTTATCAAGAACAATAATCAGCCGAATTGCCATAAGTCATAAGAAAACATTAAACTTGAAGTCACAACTCATCCCATAATGATTGCTTCTACAATATTTACATCTCAAGATCCATTGTGACGACATTGCGACGAATGTAATTACAGAGCGCTTATAATTCAATGATATAACACCGGTCGGTGCGCACATTCAGCGCGCACTTACTTAACTTCATTAAACGTATTTACTGCCGCTGCCCTGTCCTGCCCTGTCTCTTCCTCGACAGCTAACTTAGCTTAAATGCCTCATAATAATATGCACAAATGGTGGAACAGGAATCAGACAATAATCAATCGCGTCTCTGCATATATGTTATGAAGTCATCTTGTAATTTTATAATAATAACGTCAGCCATGGCCGTCACTTGGCAGCGCGCGTCCGCTTTCGAGCTGCGCGCGTTTCTCTGACTAGCGAGTACTCGTACTCACTACTAGGTACCAATCGATCTGTTGCACTATTCTGTTTTTTTTTTTTTTTAGTTGTTTTTTTGTTGTTGTTGTTGTTGTACCTCCCGCCACCGATGAATGTTTTTGTTTTATCGTGTTTTTTGTTGTTGTTGTTGCTGTTGTTCAACTTACGATCGATTCGTTTATATCCGTGCGCTGTTTATGATCACCTATACCGATCACTGGGCATTGGGCAGGAACGAGGAGGAGCAGGGTACCAGCCGACGGTCTACACGAGAAATCTGCGCATAGAAAATTGATTATGTGAAATAGTAATTATTTAAAATGAATAAAATAATTGCTCGGGATGAGTTTTGTTGGTCGGCTTGGCGTGATGGAGATGGTTTAGGGCGTTTGTGCGACTTTTGTAATGCGCTTTTGCCGCGACCGCCGCGGCCGCGAGGCCGCGATGAAAGCGCGTGAGAGAGCAAATTTGCGGTAGCGTCAACGCGTATAAATGTGCCGGCTCTCTCAGTTGAGAATGAGAATGACAACAAGAGAGGCAAAGAGAGGGAGAGCAAGTTAGTCAGTTTCTAGGGCGAGAAGATCCAATTTAATGCTGATGATTGAACTTTGTTGCCCGGAAAATCATCATGTCATGCATCTGGAATCTTTGCATTGTGATCGATATGACTGTGGAAAATTAATATTTTAAATGGATTTTTTTCAAGTTTTTTGTTGTTGTTGTTGTTGTATCGCCTTCAGTTCATCTAAGAAATTCTGAAGAAAATGAAAGTTCAACGCGTTCCAGTGCAAATTAATTCCGCATTTTATTGGTATAGACGGTTCAACATTCGTTTTGTCGCTTTTCTTTACGCCATACATTTCGTTATGATCACTTCTTGTACACCTTGAGTGCGTCTCCTCCGAAGACAATCGATTTTTAATTAATTGTGTTAAACGTACAATCAAGATTTTAAGCTTTAGCGCAGTTTAGTAAATGTTTGTGCTACACCCACCGTGTAGGGCACACCCACAATTATCTTATTAAAAACATTGTTGGTGTTCGGCGGGTCGCTGACGTGTTCTTGTTGCAGCTCTTGTTTTGTTTTTTTTTTTGTTTTTTTTTTGTAGTTTTTTTGTTGTTGTTGCTGCCAAAGTTTAAGTGCGCGGTGTTATAATCTTGTTGTTACCGCAATTCTGGTTGTCCCCATCCACCGTGGCCTTTTCCCCATTGGCATATTGTTTCATGTCCAACATAAAGACAAGGATGAAACACATCAACAGCCAACAAACAACGGCCAATAAGTGTATAAATAGAGTCGATTCCGTGTGTCTGTTTGCAGCCATCTAGAGAGTTTTAGAGAACGTGGGAAATATCAATTGAGTGGTGCATTGTGTCCCTGGAGGCGCAGGCCGCACGCTCCAGGAGCATATGTGCTGGGGCCGCTGTCACATACTCGTGTATGCGAAAAAAAAACAACCAGCGTATGCAAATGATGGGTGCCCTGGCGAATATGCTTAAACGGTTTCTGTAGTTGTGCCACTAAAACGAGCGGCGGCAACTTGTTGATTCAGCATAAAACAAATATGCACTTATGTTTAGCATTTCGCAATTTATATCGCTGAATGCACATTATTAACGGAAAGATGCTGGACTGACATGCACAAAATGCACTGCGACAGTCGCTTTCGGCGCGCGCATTTAACTTGCATACCTCCACTAGTTACTGCCGTTTGTTAATTAATTTATCAGTTTGCTTTGGACGTCTTTTGTTTTTTAGTTATTTCATCTTCTTCGTCGTTTTCTGCTGGTGCTGTCGCGCGCTAAGACGCTTTGTTTGTAGAAGACGCACGCGGGCGCTCTGGTAGTTAAGCAATTATCTTGGTGATTGGTATTCGTTGATTGTTTGAACACAAACTGACTCATTGGAATGACGATGCATTCAATGGTGGGTTTATGTGATTTACGTAAATCCTTATGGATTTGTGTTTTGTGTTGTTTATTACTGGATGAGAAATCCCCCCCCCCCCTCCACAATCCAGATTATCTTATCACTGATCATCCATTTGAAACCCATCCCATTCTGAAGAAGGTCATCTCAACAAAAGTCTGGCAAAAAAATTGCCAAACACCCATTGGTGTCCGCCTTTCCAGCAACCATCAATTTCAGCGCAAAATTATCGCAACTCGTATCAAAGCTCTTACGAAATCACTTAAGAAATTAGGCCCAAGACTCTATAGGCATTTAGGCATGGCAACAATTTCAATAGAAACCACATTAAAAAAAAAAAATAAAAAACAAAATGATGCGACATAGCGACACATCGAAATGCTAATGCCCCATCATCATCCATAACGCCATCCTTTAGCACAACTTTCCTAAGGCCGTGTTCACCACACTTTTCAATGGAATCGAAAAGATTCAGCCCGTTAAGCCTCCACTTTTGCCACATAGGCCCACATAATGGTAATAGACCCATTGAGACAAGACGGCCAGAAGATGGGCAAGCAACAAAATGCCGTCCAAAATTTATTCATGCGTATGCCATTTAGGCAGCAAGCGCGCGCGCGCTAGCTTCTTATCGGCCACTTTTATTCAGTTTTTAGTTTTTTATTTTTTATTGTGACCGCGGACACGCATTTTTGGTACGCTGACTCATCCTTGCGGTGAGTGGATTCCGGTAATGGACTTGTGGATATTCTTGAGATGTTATGCAATGACATGATTTTGTAACTATTTGTGTGATGAAAAATGATGCCATTTTTGGTACGGCAGATTGTAATGGGATGATGGGCTAAGGTTTTAGGTGGTTTTGGTGGTTTTGAGGTCTCTGACTTGACTGAAAGTGAGAGTTAATTTACGAGGAGCGATGGGACGTAATTGGTAGTTCCAAATTGTTGGTTAAGAATGGGATTCTCAGCTCCTAAGTCATTCGATTTGATTTGTCGTGTCTTTGAGTTTACCAGATCATTTATGATAAGGGTGGCTGATGTTCTCTTTTTACCTCATTCTTTTACAATTCCTAAACGATTTTACCAAATTAATCCAAACTCAGGGAAACTATTCATTATTAAAAAAAAATTATATAAATTTTTTTTTTATTCCTTTTAAGGACAATTTATAAAACAAAAAACAATTTTTTGGTCATATTTGTCAATATTCGTCTTGGATAACATCACTATGAGTTTTCTGTCTTTAACTCTTTACAATTTCTTCTAAATTGTTTATGTCTTAATAATACTAATAAATTGTCATCTTACATACAAAAAAACAATAATTGCATAAAATGAAACGATTCAACTAAATGAATAAGCTTCACTAAATTACAGTTTCGAGTAAACATAAAAATTCCAAGCCGAAATTACCAGCAACTTTGTCTATTTGAAGTAAAAACCGTTTGTCTTCGAATGAATGCATCTGAATTCATCCGCTTGCAGCTGGTGCATTTTACATCAGTCGACAGCTTACTATTCTCCATACACAACATATGACACCCTCCTCGCCATCAATAGCCGCACTGCGATACACCCAAGACGCTACTTACCCAAGCTCCATAACTACACCTCATCCATTTAATTTTATGCACAAATGAACATGATATTAATGCATTTATTGATTATATTTATTTTTTTCTCCATATGCCGTATGCTGCATGCTGCAGTTTTTAAACGCCACGACATTGCATTGCATCAAGCGCCAACACCAAATATAGGATTTTCTAAGGTAAGTACCACTTTATATTGTTTCGCCGTTAAAATGCTTTGATAACTATTTGCCATATGCCAGTGCCGTGGTAATGCACCCAATGATTTGTCGCATTATATGCTGGTGCACATGCACATGCACATTGCACATTGCACGGCCAGCAAAGCCTGCACGCGCTTCGGCCCCGGCCAACATAGCCGATTGTAGCATATATTGAATATTGCAAAGTCGCGGCTAAAAGCTGTGATGTGCGATGGTGTGCGTGTGTGACATTTAAATGCGCGATAATACATTGGCGATTTGCAAATTATGGTGAATTGATCTATAAAGAGTTGGGCTTTATGATAATACCACACTTAAGTGGGAGAACTCATATCTTATGTTGCAATTGGTGAATGGAATTGGGTGCTAAATTTTAAGCAGCTTTTCTATTCTCACAAGATCTTCAATTTTGTTGTGTTCTCTATTTTGGAATTGAAGATGTGGTGAATAAAATTACAAGCATCAAATTTCTTTAAGAAGTTGGTCTCGTTGAAGACTGTTTTTCTACACGATTTCTTAATATTCACAAATTCATCAAAAATTTCATCGAATTTTTATTCGATCCCCAGCCACTGTCTAAGACATATTTTTTTTAACATTTAAGAACTCAATTCATTTCATTTATCTTAGACTTTTTTTTTGTTTTTTTGTTAATTGGGAAATCGTTAAAACTCAAATTCCACTCGATTGCTCCATCTTAATCCAAATATCTAGATGAGATAACCTTCCCATCCAGTTTCTGCACCCTCGTTCCGAAAGAAGTCCAAAGAAGGCAATGGAAAAGCAACTCTCATGATCGTGTGAGAAATTTCCATCAACATAATTGTCAAACATATAACAGGCGCGAAAAAAAAGAAGTCGTCATTCTGTATGACAACTCATTTCATGCGCTCCTAAAGACTCGCGGGAAGTGCACCTACGACTAAAGTACACAGCCGTCCAAGATGCGCGGGCAACCGGGGCACAATTTCACAGAAAATTCACACGAACTTAAACGGCTGGCTAATCTTTAAGTACTTGAAATGAGTCAACATAATTCAGCGCCACCCAAAATCTCTCCACTCTGCCTACATTATCTCAACTGTTTTGGATTCGAACAGCTCTGCCCTTCTCCACACTCCATCCGTGCCCCATGTCCCCATTGTAAGTGTATCACAATTGTGACATAATCTGCTTAAATATGGAAAATAATATGAAAACATAAGAAACAAATCATAACCGAAAAACTGCGATGAGAAGATAATGGAATCGGGTATATATGGAAAAGAAGGCGCGCATCCGTAACAGCTAAGACGTTCATTCATATTGCAATTAAAATTCATCTTAGCTCAGGCGACGTGTGCTCAAATTGTTGGCGTGGATTTGGATCACGTTCCTTATGCTGAGACCGCTGTTGTATTTCCCGATCTTACAGTCGCGTCGACGTTTGGCGGGCATGGTGGGTGCGAAGGCGGATGGGTACACAACAACAACAACAACAGCAGCAGCTCCTTGCGGGTGTGAGAGTCTTGTGTAGCACCGTGAAAGCAGCTAAGGTGGCCGCCAGGGAGGTGGTGGACTGGAGTGCGGTGCTATTTACATGGCAATGACGTGCCAGAGAACACAGCGGCGCTCGCAAACGCGACGACGAAGACCTAAACAGCAGAAAATATCTTACATATAGCATAGACGTAGAGGCACAATAATCGAAGAACTTATTATTGACCCAGTTTCCACGGTTTCGAGTGCCGAACCGCGATATTGCCCGTGTACCTCGCTTTAGTTATGCCTTTTCACTTCGATATTCACTTCGGCAAGAGGCAAGCTGTGAGCTGCGCTTATGCGCCTGTTTTCCATTTTTTTTTTCTTATTTCCATTATGCTATAATGCTGTATGGTTATGTACAGATTTGTTGCTTATGTTTTTCGTGTGTTGTGCTCTCTGGATCTGTGTGATTATATGTACATCATATAGATGCTATTAAATGTGCCTTAGATATTGTGCATTGTGTGTGCACGGCCGGGAGACGTCTCCGCGTCCGCCCCACCGCCCACTCCTGCTTGCCCCTAATTTTATTATTATTTAATGAATTTATTTCGTTGTAGTTTTAGTATATATATATATATATTTTTTTTATATATAAATTTGATTTTTGTTGTTGTTGTTGTTTGGTGAATGCGCCTTCTTTAAGTGCCTCAATCCATTTCTGATGTGAGCACACAAAATTCGATGTAGCTGCCTGGCTGCTGGATGATGTAGCTGGCTGCATGGCCTATTGCATACAAATATATGTACGAGCATAAATCGACACAATGTAGTGCATGTTTATATGGTAACTTATCGCGATGTAGAGGCGAGCTGGATTTTGGTTTTGTGCCACAATCATTTTCTGCCTGTGTGAATGCCGAGATGTCATTCGAGTTAGTTTACGAGGTCAGACCCATCGCGATAATGGCTAGATTGTGGCTGGGGAAATGGAAATTATGGAACCCAGGATTTGTGGGCTGACTCTTTTTTTTTTCTCCGGAATTGTTATTGAATACAAATTATTGTCTTATCTTCTTAATCTAATTCCTTGTTTTATTGCGCATGGTTTTAAAAAAAAAAATTCTTAAATTAAATGATTGGGGTCTTAACCCAAAACAAAATACTACAATCAAAAATCCCCAAAACGGAAATGTCTTTTCGAAGACAATTTGTGATTGTCGTCGGCCAATATCCTCTTAACGACTTGAGACCTCACCTTACGACAATTAGGACCTCACTCTACATTTCCCCACCCCATAAACATCTGAAGACGCTCACCAACTCTAATGACCCAATTACTAAGGACAATACTCGATTACTCACACGCGTGATTTCTATAAAAGGCCATTTAAGCAGATTATCTGTCCATATTTAAATTCATGAATGAGCACATAGAAGCATAAAACTATCGCACATAAATAAGTGATTTATGCAATTGCGATATATATCGTTAACAAAAAATAAAAAACAAAAAAAAGGAGGAAAAATTCGTGGTGGCTTATTTGTTTTCTACTTATAATTATTTGCATGTTTTCAATGAGCGCGAGCGTGCTTTACTACATATTCGCACGCAGCTCGCGATCAATTCTAAGGCTGATCGAAGCTGGGTGAGATCCATGTATGCCACACCGAGTGTGAGTGCGTTTAGAAACGAATATATGCTGGACGGTTCGATTTATGTGCACATTTTCGCGCAATTGTTTTATTTCTGTTGCTTGACTTTCAATTGGCGCTCAACGTCACAATCGCGAACGCGCGCGCGCGCGCGCGAGGCTCGCCCGCCATACAGCTTTTGTGCGCGGCTTTTATGCACGCCATCGCATATGTATGGTCGCGTGTGCGTGTCGCCGCGCCGCAGATTTTGTGGGGGTTTCGCACCAGCAGGTGATTTAATCGAACCGCTGAAATCGAACGTGTTTTGTTGACGGATCTGGATTACATATATCAACATATTATTCTCTCGGTAAGTCGTAATCGATCGCCGCCTTAACGGACATTTTCTGCGCCTTAGAGTCTGCGGATCTGCGACATTCTACTTACCTTTACGGATATTGGTAATGGGGTTTTCACCATGCCAACAGATTTGTTGATCTTGTGGATAGATAGTGATTGCAATATCTTGGGCGTCTTGGTGACAAATTGATGCTCTTAGAATGATCGCATAATTTTCTGAATGCATTTCATTTCCATAGAGATTGAGAAGTCGTTCAGACCCAACAAGAAGTGCATGCTTTTGATCGACATCATCGAAATGCCATGAACTACATAAGGCATTAGCATTAGCATCAATATACCACCGAGGTACAGCTATCGGATCGCGGTGTATTGAGATTCCGTCACTCGTGCGCGCCTTACATACTTCTTATACAACATACATTTGAACTGAACATAAGCGCAGCGAGTTCGTTATCAAGCGCATTCGATCGATTTAATTATAAACAAAATATGAAGGCTGCATTGTGTTTATGGCCACAATGTATGTTTTGCGTTTTTTTATGCGTTTTATGCTTACCATGACAATAAAGGCAATATGAGAGAGGTACGTCGGTAGTGAACAATAATCGGTGCAGCTACAATGTCAGAACTCATAGATCTTGAAGCGTCGAGCATAAAACGTATTCAATGTCATCACAGCAGGAGTGCTCCGATTGGAAGTGGCGTGAGATAACTGGATGGTATTAGAAGGTGTTCTTCGCCGAAATGACCTTGAATATGATGAATGTTATTGATTTTCATTAGACTTCAGGAACTCCTTAAAACGTTACAGCAAGCGTCTTAAGACTCACAACTCCGTTCAAGACAAAGAAAACGCTAAATAAATCCCAAAATTGGCATAAATACTGAAAGATATTGACACATGTGTATAAAGTACTTTAGACGTCTTGGGACGCGTCGCACTTTCTTGTGCGTTTGCGCTTCGCGGTAAATTCGCAATCTTGCGATGTGATGGCCGCAAAAAAAAGTTCCCACATTAATTGTTTTTTTTTGGAACGTGATTCGCAAGCGGCCGATGGCGTGGAAGCCACGAATTCAATAAAAATAATTGATTTTTGATATACTTTCCATTTTCTTTCATCGAAGATGAATTTCAGTATTGATTTACTTTTGGACAGAATTTGGACAGAACTTGAGCTGCTTCTAGGAATCTTAGTCGACATCGAATTCCATTGATATACACATAAATATCGGTCAGGCCAGACAACATGCGGATTGTTACATAAATGGGACAAATAAGTCCCACCGCTTGTCACATCACAGCCAGTCCAAACAAATGCACAGCACTTAAAAGGTTGAGCTTCGCTCGACTTAAGGAAACGTGTTGGAAGTCGCTTTTTCTCAGATTTGTCCAATAACTCCTCTCCACCATCTCGCTGAATTGCCATACAAGTTTGTAGCCGTACGACAAACAAACAGATATATGAACCGAACCGTCAGGCCATCTCGCTGCCAGCGCGGATTGTCGCGACTTGAGAAACATAATTAACTAAGCCGCCGCCGCACAAAACTTAAATCCACACATGCTACGATGTTGCCGCGTTCGGAAATGTATTTATGTTGTACGTTAATCCAATTATAATGACGTGTCTCCGCCGATGTGCTTATTGCAGCCGTTTGGAGGTGCTTGAACACCATCCCGGAGTGTGGCTATGTCCTCTTCATGCGAAATATATCGGCTAGAAAATGTGTGGCCGGCTCCTCTTGTGTATGCGTACGAGATTCGACGTGAGACGCGTCTTTGGGCAATTACTGTGGATGCTCGATGCCATCTAGGAGTCTCTATCATATGTGCAATTTGTATAAGGATAGTTTGTCGCCATGTGAGTGCCCATTCCGCCTTCAGAGTCAGCCATTCTTAGCTGGGTAAATGCGCGTTTGTTTATCATCACACCATAAATTATGTTGGACCGGCAGGTCTTTGCGTTGTGGGAGCACATACGTGAGATGCAGCTTCGCGCTTGAACACTTCAAAGGCTGCAATGCGACAAAACGCATTTCACTTTTCGACTTCTGCCGCTTGTCGAGGTGTTTAATGTGTTGGCGGATTCTCTGCTTTCGGTTAGTTTGATCAGTCGAAGATTGTTGGAACTCTTTGGCATTGGAGTAAAGATTTCAGAATCCGGTATGTTTTATTATAAAGAAGTTTTAAACGTTTTTTTTTTTCCATCCTAAATTTCAGGCTCTTTCTGGATTCCTGATGATGCTTACGCAAAATGGAAAGCTTCTATACATCTCTGATAATGCGGCAGAGTATCTGGGTCATTCAATGGTAAGTTTATACATTCTTCATCCCTTACCAGACATATCTTAGATTAAACAAATTAACACTTTTAAGATCCCAAAAAGGATTTGATCCAATTATTTTGAAATGTTAGAAGACTAATGTTGTTGTTGTTGTTGGCGAAATGAGCAATTTCCTATCAAGATAACTTAAAGTTCAGTGTGATTGTGCATGAAATGAGTTTCCTCCCTTTGATAATTATCTAAGGAAACGGCAACAATTATAAGAAATAACTGCACAACTTCAATAACTACCGCTCAACATGTAATATCGCCGAGAAGTCTCGAAAAGCAATTAAATATTTACAAAGTTTCCCAACTAGACGCTCCCACTCATGCTCCACCATATATTCCACGGCTAAAACAAACGCCGAAAGCATCTCTAATTCTCGATTTACTTTAATTACATATTCAAGTAGATCTCAAGCGGCGCCCGAGCAATATCTTAAGGCATTCAGGCGGCTTGCACTATAAACAACATTAGTGTCGAGTAGTTATCGTTAGACAATGACTTATTTAGTTTTTGTTTTGGCACGGCTGATCTGTCGGCCTCTCACATTTTCAACGATCCGCTTCATTCATTAAGGAATTCACTAAATCAAACATGCAGACTGCACACTGTTTGTTTCTTATTAAAATTTAGATTGTCTTAGTACTTTTCTTACAATACGATGGCGATCAATTGAAATTGGCTAATACGAGAACGAATCAATGGGATTTATTGACTGCAAATACTCCAAATATGGTGAGGCGGTCAACGCAATTGACCGGGTCGATTGATTTACGGCGTCTTTCAAAAGTGATCTTGAAGTGATCAAAAATCCAGCACAAAAATCCAGAAATTCCAGCATCGGCAAATTACTGCCCAAAAACCACGAGCACTGCCTTCCACCGAAACATATACAAAACCGCTGGCCAACCGCGCGCGGCGCTTGCTGCACTTCCACTTACCTGCACAAATGAGTTATATCGGTGCAGGTGCATTTTAATATGTCAGTGATATATGAGTTTGCGATATGTATTTAATGAGACAAATAAACATGCGCATGACCAATTTATTTAGCGTACGTGAGATTGTTGGGCTTTGATTCGCCTTCTTCGCGTTCATAATGTTTTGTGTGTTGTTGGCAGTTGTTGTTGTTGTTGTGTTGTTGTTTTTGTTCAATGTTGTTGTTGTGTTTTGCGATGCATTTCTTCTTCGCTGTCGGTGCTGTATGCATATTCGGTGTGATGGGATGCGCCTGCACTCTGATGGTTCAGCTGGCGCGCGCCTCATGCACTAAATGTGCATCCGCGCCACATAATAATGGCGATTCCCTTACAACAAAAAACGATGAAGCGAAGCTCGTATGTGGGTACTGGGCATCGTGGCATGCCAGCACGGCTGGTTGGCAACCCTAAATCTCATCCCATATCCGCCTGTCTCTATATTTACTTTTCTGGCCGATTTACTGGTTGCACTCGCTCCGATTTGAAATTGATTTTTAGTATAACGCCACGGTTTATCACCAGCGCCGGCGGAGCGACAGAGATAGACCCCATCCGTGAGACCCCCAGACATAAGACATTGCATTGCAACGAAAAAACATATTGTACGTTGTTATAGCGCTATAATTGCTATAATTTATTAGATATTTATGGCAGTACTATAATTTATCGATGTTGCGGCGGTGTTTTTGCCGGCTGCCTCGATGGCTCCGTGGACCGTAACTAATCAAATTGTTTGTCTGTCCGGATGAGGGAGAGTGCCATGCATCATGCGCGTATGCACCATGCACATGCCACATGTGTGACAGCTTTGACGAATATGTGGGGAATTTCTGTTGCATAACAATCGAGATCTCGACGTTTTCTAATTGAATTGTACCTTAAACTATTCCTAGATTGAGAATAGCACTCAGTTTGTCGAAGCTACCAACATCAATTATTGGTCATTATCCATTATTCGAGCGAGGGCAGCCAATGGTCAGTTGGAAGCGCCCATCAAACGCAACTTCAGTTAGCACAACGCCATGGCTGGCCCAAACAAATTGAATTCCATCAACACATTATGACTCGTCAAAAAAATAAAAAAAATAAAGAAAAAGAAAAGAAAGGCGTATGTGCGGCTTTTGTGATTTCGGAATTCTGTTCTGGAATTCCGTCTTCAGCGTATCTCTTCGCGGGTGTCTAAAATCTTAATCAAATCGATACACATATACGCACGTTCAGTCGCATCACTCTCATTTCACAATAAAACACTTTTGAACCGGAAAATATGCGACTAATCAAGAGGCACTTCTTCGCTTCTAATGGAGTGGTCTCAAGAGATTGACCTTTTGTATTTGGGAAGCGATAGCGCGCTGAAGGAAACCACTAAGAGGCAAGGAGACATTTCGTTTCTGCGGCTACTGTTAATGCTTATTCATGAAAAAGAACAACAAAAAAAAAAGAAACAAAAAAAAATATCTTCCCAAAATCTCATCGTTGAGTGAATGAATCTGATGCCTCAGTCGGTTTTAACTGAAAGTATCACGCTTCCAATATTTACGGATGACGGTCCATCAAATTGGTGCTGGCTGAATAGAACTTCCATTATGTGGCTGAATTGAGCTACGGTAGCATAGCGAACGCAAATCATTTTGGCTTCCATCACCATGGACAATTCGATGTGTTCAAGATGGCCATTTAATTGTTGTTGTTGTCTAAAGAATTGTCTAAAAACTGTTTTGTTTTCTTCTGTTGTTGTTTCGTTTGTTTGAAATAGGAAGATCTGCTGATCCACGGCGACTCGGTGTATGACATTATCGACAAACAGGATCATGCGCCGATACAGGCGGAATTGGGACGCGGTGTGCCGCAACAGTCAAGTGCCCACCACAACAATGTGCAGCCCAGTCTGGAGGGGGAGCAACGGATGTTCCTGTGTCGCATGAATGTCAGTCGCAATGCCCGGCGACAGATGAGATTCGGTGATCAGAAGGTAATCAAATCAAATATATTTCCAGCTGCAATTCAGGCTGTGGTGAAACGTCTTCAAGACATGGACAATGTGCTGTCATACAAGAACGGATCGACTGTCACGATCATAATCCCACTTGAGGGCCCACAGAGTCCAAACAATTAAATTGGCGATCCGGCGATCGAAGCGCCATTTAATGAGGCACAATTGTGTCAGCACACATTTCTTGACAGTATCTCTTCTTCTGGCTGCACATTCGTCGCGCATCGCGACTATTTCTCACATAATCGCGACTGTGCATCTGTATGGCGCTCTGAAAATACCCTTACCAACAATGTACGCCAAACGATCGTCATCTTCATCCTATACTTGTTGTGACGACCACCGCGTTCGACTCTTATGAATGAAAGAGTCGTCGCGAGCCTGTCAGACGCGTTTACAATCGCCTGCATCCAATGCATTGTCGTTGGTGTTTGTTTTTGTTTCCTCCTTGTTAGTTTTTTTTTTTTGGGTAAGTTCGCGTTCATCGCGATCGCTGCGATCACACTCCTGGGATCACACATAAATGGCAGTTTGCAGTTGGTATTATTGGAGCGTCGATAGCCACTCCAATTTATGTATTTGGTATATCACGGTGTTGTTGCACATAATATGTCGTCGGCTGTGTCGTTTCCCTTTAGCGCCAAATGATCTGAAATGCACATTTCGGTGCAGCATGTTGTTCTGCCAGCAACGTTCTGGCCAAGTGGTGCAGTGCATCGCGCTTGTTCACTTTGTGTTTTCTGTTCAATATGTTTTGTATTTTACTGTATAGAATTGTTGTTGGTCGTCGCTGTGGAGTGGCTCCAAGTGGCTGCCAATGGGGCAGGCGAGTCCCTCATTCAATTAAAATTGCTGTATAACGTTACTCGATGTTCAGCATCGCTTTATCTGATAGAAGGCGACCACATTCTCAATGTCAAGACACTATTTTCGTATCGCCAACTTTGCACTTAATCCAATTGCAATTGCCTTCTCAAAGGACTTACACCACCCCAAAGACAATAACAAAAACATTTCGATAATTTCTAATCAACTTGAACTCATCGGGTATGTGTTTCGTCCTCGAACAGGTCGTGCTGGTCCAGGGTCATTATCTCTCCTACCTACCACTATGCAGTCGCAATGAGCCGGTGTTTTTGGCAACCTGTTCACCGATCGCCATGCCAGAGACGAGGGAGTGTGTGGTCCAGGGCGCCACCAACATCTTCACAACGATACACTCCATGGACATGAAAATTGTACACATTGACAAGAAGTAAGTAACAAAGGCATCTGAAACAGTTTAAGAAAGCTCACTTCTTCAAGTCGCATCAGCAGAATTGCGGCGTATTGTGGAAGGCTTACCTCAAATGCCTCATCCGTATTCAATTTAATAATTTATTGTGTTATATTATATATTGTTTGTTTGCTTCTTCTTTTTTTCCTGTGTTTTTTTTTTTGTTTTTTTTGTTGCTGGTCAGTTTCAGGTCGCCTGCATCTTATGAAATGCACCAACAATGCACAAAATAAATATGTTTATTGAAAATAAGAACATTTTTATTTGCAATTCTCATAGAACCTCACTGAGATGGAGAGAGCCAAGACAAGCCTTTACATATTTCAAATGCGAACCTTTTGTACATGTAATATATGAAATTTCTTCACGGGAGGTCTGATTGTTGTGCACTTCAGCACTGCAGTCGTATGGGAGAGTTATGTTTATGAATATGCATATGCGCTTTTTATTTTTTGTTATGCACCGCACAACAAGGCAGTGGTGCTCGCATTTCGGATAGGCGAAATAGGCGTGCAAAGATGGCCAGGTTTTGTTCTTTCAATTTGCAGACATATTCTAAACTGGCTGCTCTGTATATGGGAAAAGGGGTGCAACTCGCATTATTGCACTTCAACTGTTCAGTGCATTATTGCAATACGAATCGCGCGCCGTTGGCGATGCGTTTTTGTGTTGTCTTCAATAATAATTATCTCATTCAAACTAAACATGGCCATTTCACTCTTGCTAGCTGCAAATTACTGTGGATTCCTGAAGAACCTTATCTTTTTACCGAAGTTTCATTTGACACAAATGAGGAAGTAGCGAAGTGACTTCCAACTTGCTAGGGGATTTCATGTTCGATGAATTCCAGGCCACGGACGCATATTAATGGCCAGAGACGGGCCCGACAGGGCGATGTTCGACAACTCCTTGTGGCAATGCGCATAATTTACGTGGAATTTACGAATTGAAGCGCGCAGCGTTCGCATTAGAATTACCAGAAATGGCCAACCAACATATGGATGGGCGGGCATACTAAAACACATATATCCGTCGACTACGTTCGCGGCATTAATATCGTCGTAGTGCACATAAAAATACGCGAACATAGCGTATTCCGCGGAATATGTCCTAAGGGAGGGTGGAACTGCAAATACCTTTTTTCATGGCCATATTGTCGAACGATATTGATACCACTTTGGTCTCTGACTAATCGATTTTCGAACTGTATATTAGTTGGGCGCGCGCGAACGCGAGCCCTCTGCACTCTTTAAGAATTCGTTCGAGAATGAGGTGGGAGGCAGGGCAGCGATATAGTTGAGCGTGGTGCCCTTTTAATATGACCGCGTTTGCCCTTTATTGCCTCAGTGGCTATGTGCTGAATGGACTGGGAGTGGATGTGACTCAGCCATGGTTTATGGTCAGTATCTAGAGAACTCAGTCTGGGTTTTGGTTGAAGTTGTCATTTCGCATGGCTAACACTCAATTCAACCTAGATTTGTCACCACACAACCGCAAATGGCCCAGTCCGACCAACTAAATGCCGACCCTGGGCGACAATATAAAATTGAGCCATTAAAAAAACTGGCCTGATAATGCATGCTGATTATCTGCTGGAAAATGTGGAAGCGCTCGCCAACCACACATATGTTTAATGAGCTCCATATGACCGTTGAGTGGCAATTTAAGTGGTTATTGGTGAATCGTTTGACATTTTGAGGTGCAGTTGAACGCACCCAAATGACACTTACCTTGCCACAATCTCGTCTACCTGGCTAGGGATTTAACACCGAACTAATCAGTTAACGGGTGGTGAACTGACGATTTGTTTGCCCGCATTTGCATGACAGACATGTTCATCTGATAATGGACGCTGGTTTGTTTGTCACCTAGTTGGGTTAGGTGTTGAGGTGCTCTTGTGTGAAGTAATAAAGGGTTGGGTTCACAGCATGTGTTCCCTCATGTGCCTTGTTATAAGAAACTGATCGACAAGCGCGAGCCAATCTCTCAATCGCGCAAGGAAGTTGCGCGTACTGCAATTGACACTTTTTTACGGAGTGACGTGGCCGCGATTGTGCGCTGCCAAACTGATCCAGTGGTGCGAATTGTCATGTATGTATATGTATGTATGAGAACAGTTTCTGACATGACGGTCTAAGACGTGTTTCTGTGTGAGAATTTCATTTCAAGAAGTAAAAGGATTTTTTTTCCGTCAGAACTTAAAGATTTTCTGAGTTTCATCTCAAAAAAAAAAACAACAAAACTCTACTTTTGCGTTAGGAAATCCTTGTCCCAGCACACCTCCTCAGAAATTGTTTCTTTCAATTGAGTGATTTACTTTTGTAAGACGTTAGGTCTTGGCATTCTGAACTGGCCATTCACCAAAAAGCATGTAAATATATCAAAATCGGCCTGCTTAAATTATGTGAGTCAGCGACGTGAGGTAAAGGAAAAGTGCACAAGCTGCCTCGTAGCCACTTTTCTTAGGAAGTCTGTTTAACCTATGCAGTGACCCACCTTACTTACGATTTTCAAACAAGTCGAAACTTTTCTTTTATTTATTTAAAGGCAACGGAGACCGAGGAAACAACTAACCTTGGGGACAAATCTTACTCATTCTTGTGCGGCTGTTGCAATTTTCTTATTACTCACATGTGCCGCGATCGGCAAACGCGCTGTGTCTCTCCTCCCCCGACTATGGAACAGCCATGTCGATTATTTTGTTCAGCTTAATGATTTTATGATGTTTAACGATTTCTTCATTTAGCCATTCCTTGGCGAAAGGATGAACGAATAAGACACCGAATGTCGGTTGATGAATTTTTCCCGCTGAAATTACCTATGTTTCTGTGTCTCCTTCACCTGTTCTCGCCAGATGAATATCAATGAGAAGCTCACGGTCGATCGCGCTAGTAAGGGTGTGCCACAAATTATGTACGCCAGGCGGATTCAGCTCCTGGCCAAATTGAAAGTATATAAATGCGAGAGGGGGAGGCAAAAGGGCTAAGTTTTTCGCCGACTTTTTTGTTAGAAAACGTTCAAGACTGTGGAATTCAATACACCTACAAGATGCTCTAGTTGGATTTTTGTTCGCAATTTGGATACGGTCTGGCTGAGATTAAGTGTGTCTGATTTTATTATAAAATTCTGCATTGAATACTTAAGTAATCTTGAATTTGCTTTTTCAAGAATAGCATCTTAGACCGTAACGGAAATAATTAATTTCTTTCATATGTTCAATTATAATTTCAGCGGCGAATTTTACTTAGGATTTACACGCACCGAACTGCAGGGAGTTTCTTGGTATCAACTGTTGCATTGGGACAGTACAAGGGAAGCGCAGAATAAACACAGATTAAGTGAGTACAACTTCCAGATTGTTCTTTGTTATAAATCGATATTTACAGAATACTTTAAGATTTATCTAAAATCTTGAAAAAACCAACCACTTTCAGTCACACAATCTGAACAAGATCGCTCGTGCATCCTGCTGGTACGAATGCAACGGCGTCAGGGTGAATTCATTTGGGTACATGTGGTGCTGCAAGTGAGAGACGGTCAAGATTCTAGCCAGCAGCCAGTCATCGTGTGTACAAATCAAATTCTCAAGTAAGTGCATTGAATCTGTCCAGAACATCTACCATCCTCCAATTAATTGATCAACTCCTGTGAGCACATATTATTGTAAGACTTGATGGACATGCCATAATAGCCGAAACAACTCTGCATGTTGTTTTTAGTTGTTCTTGGCGATTGAGCACGCTAAATGGCTGTTAGACTGTAAAGAACCGCTTGGCAACTATCAATGTCAGACGATCCAGGTCATGTTCAGTTCAGCACCTATATTTTACTGAGCCTTGTAGATGGCCACAAATCATATGCGCCACATACATTCAGTTCTACAACTCGTATCAACATATATCACCCAGACGTGCTATGATTTATGTGTCTTTGCCTCCTAATGTGCATGAGACTTCTTAAAAAAATAAAAAAAACACACACAAGATCTGACCTGCGAAAACAAACAAACCAACAAAAATATATAAATACAAACATATGCAAACAAAAACAACATACACAAAAGGCAGTGAGCAAAGCTCAATGAAATTGTATGAAATGATTGCAGGGTATAAATCTGACTGGGAGAAGGCATGGCATTAAAATTCAAGAATACGACCGTATAGAATTATGCTTACATGTAAGTGGAGTGAAAAAGAAGAAGAAGAAGATGTAAAGCTCGCGGTAAATTATGGAAAATAATCGAAAACCACACTCGCTAGACATGTGCGGCTGAGTCGTTAGCTTTAAACACGAAAATTATTAACTTTAGCCCAATCTAATTGCCTGGGATGCAGTTGAGCTCATCGCAAGTCGACTAGACGATTAAGTTAAGGAGAAGGCAACGATAGCTAAGTTGGCTGCCTTTAAGACGACACATTTATGTGAAATGTCGTGGTCCGACTAAGGATTCGCATTGGCGCGATCGCAGCCGCAGATAACGAAGAAAGTAACAAGACACAACATAATAAAGTCAACATATAAATGCAAATGTAGACGCGCGATAAATGTAAATAAATATTTAAATTGTAAATGTCCGCTTCCAAGGAATATTTATGCGGAGAGCAGCATGGATTTGTCCCACTGAAGGCCTGACCAAATATCTAATAATATTATGACTATACATGTGTCGGATTGTGTGCAGAAAACCGCGCAAATCTTGTGAAATTCGTTGGGCTTCTTCGAGTGCTATATGGTAAAAGTGCATTGTGAAAAGCTTAGGAGCGATTCTCAACAAAAGTGAAGTGAAGAGAAAGGAGCCACGATGACGATGACTGCTCCGTGTGAGAAGAAGACGACGACGACGACGACGACGACGACGACGACAAGAAAAGGAATATGTAATTGTGCTTATCGTATAGGCGCGGGGGATATGCGATTATGACGGCCAAAAAAACATTCAATATTTATGTGAGAACTACGAAGGAATTATTATACTTTTGCGCCCGGCTCGCGGTTCTCAGTTCTCGCGAGAAAATAAAAAAAAAAGCACAAAGAAAAGCCTAACAAAACAGAATCCACACGAAAAAACATATAGGAATGAGAAGCGCGCTCGACGTATATGTAAATAGCTGGAGCATATTATGCTGACTTGGCGTCTCTGCCTTGCGCTGTGCCTCGCGCATTTACTTACACGTTTCATGTTACATATTTCTGATAAATGTTGCATATGGACGCTCGCATGCCTCGTTTTATGATCTATGTGCTTGCAGTTCCTTCCTTATTACTGTTATTACATCCATATACAATTATGATTGATAATGCTTTCCCTTCATTTAAATGCTGCGGCCCCACATCCTTAATGATTGGCATATATGTTTAGTCCAATCGCGCCGCGAAAACTGCCTCCATTAATCTATGTTTTGTTTTGTGCTCTCCTAAATAGCAATCGGGAAGCGTCTGTCATGTTAACCAACTCATGGCTCTATCACTTCTACTCTGTCCAATCAAAGATCCAGTTCGGCCTGCCGTTCGAAGGTCACAGCGGCCGCAGTCAATCAGCTGGTCCCTACTACCACCACCATCATCCGCATCCGGCCGCCACAGCGATTCCACCAACGCTGCCGCATCCGTACGGCACGCCACATCTACCCTACAGCTATCACTCACCGGTGGCGTCGATGACGCCGCATCAAGGCGGCTCACCGTCGGCCGCCCTTAACAGCGCCACCAGCAACAGCAACAACAACAACAACAGCACCAATCACAACGGCAACACCACCGCCCAGCATCAACATCAGACGTCCGTCGGCCATCAGCACCTGAACAATGGCGGTGGCGGCGGTGGCGGTGGCGGTGACTATCGTACGTACACCAGCTTTCGTGGCGGTGGCGGCGGAGAGCCAGTTGACTACAGCCAAACAACGCCGCCCGGCTCGCAGGCGCCCGTCATACCGTTGGAGCCGCGCTGCAGCAGCACCAACAGCTCCAGCAGTGGCAGCATGCGCATCGGGTCGCCACCACTCAAACGACGTGCCATCGCCCGCCTAGAACCACTCTACATACCCGAATCTATGACAGAGCTCACCCACGACATACCCATCACCGAGCTGCATGCCCACGTCCACCATCACCATCACCACCATACGACGGCGCTACACCATCCCGCACTGGCCCACCATCACCATCATTTGCACGATGTGCCCCAGCTGCATCCGGCCGATCCGGATGTGCAGCCGGACACCGGCGGCGAACTGATTGGCCAGATCGGCGGCAGCAGCACCGTCCTTATGACGACCGTGTTGCCGGCACGGCCGGCACGTTTGCTGACAAAGGCGGCCCTCTTGCAGGCCGAACCGCCCGATATGCAGCTGGAGCATCAGCACCAGTGGAATTTGAGTCCGCCGTGGTCTGATACGACGGCACAAAAGGTGCCGGACATTGCCCAGCAGGAGCTCAGTCCGTATATGACGACAACACCGCCGACGCCGACTAGTGCGCCGCCGCCGTCCCAAGGACAGACATTCTCGTTTGACTGGATGCCGGAGCAGTTTGTGCCCATCGTTGACTATCCGTCGTGTGTGCCGTGTCTGACGACGGATGGTATACCGGTGTCGGTGCCGGTGCACTGGACCACAGCTGGTGATCCACACCATCCGGCCAGGTTGATTTGTGTGCAGACGCCTGACAAGCAGATATTTGAGGAGGAGAAAAATGGTGAGTCTGGTTTGGCGCTGGATGCAACTGCAGACAGATTAATGGTTTATTTTACATTCTTTTTTTTTTGTTGTTGTTGTTCTTGTTGGCAGATTCTCGTGAACATCGCCGATCCCACTGACGCACAACTCCTAAGTCCCTATGATGTCCTAGACACCTTTTTGGGGATTCCTACGATAAGTGAAACGAATCCGTAACTGTAAGAATTAGGAGTAGTCGTTGTAATGATGCATTCAATTGATTGTTAGCAGATGCAGTTGATAAGCAACATATGGCTGGATTGTGCAATTAGTTAATGAAGTTTCAGTGGGTCTAAGAATTTTGTTTGTGGGTCGCAATTTTGCATCCGTCCAGATGTCTTCAGGTGTTGCTTAATTCTCTTATGTCTTCTTGAAAACACTTTCAAAGTGTCAGTTTTGTGATGTTTCTAGGTTTAACCAATCCATCCAACACGACTCAATCTTCGTTTATCACATGTAAGATTGACTACGAAGAAAACACAAACTTTATTAATAAGAAAACGCCACAGAAAATTGACGGGGTAAGACACATTTTGGGCCCGACCTTCCCTACTGCACAGCGCCGGCGTTTCTCCAAAACAGCGAGCCAGCTGTACTCGCGTATGTTACACATAGCCGCGGATAAACTCGTGTTTATGATTTTATTTAAGTACCGTTATAGCATGCATGCAATTGCCCACAAATAAATCTTAACGGCCGCACAAACGTTAAACGATGAAATTAGGTAAACTGTAATTACTCAATAAGCACTTTTAACCCAGTAGAGAGATACTAAAGCGAAACATTAGAGACTACATAATCTTGAGATGTGAAGTGATTCGCGACTCGCGAGTATGTTTAAGTGTATATTATTATTGATTGAATGCCGAATGAATGGCGTATTTTTGTTGTTCTCATCGTCTGGAGGCATTGGAGCCTCAGACGCTGTGGTCCTCCACCTGAATGACAATCTTTTATTTTATTTAATCGCTTCTGTTAATAAACTTACATTTATTAAAAAACGAAACTTCTTAGAATGTAGTTAGTTGTGTATGTGCGTTAAATTTGATTTTAAATAAATATTTATTTTATGCGATTTATTCATTGGCTTTTACGTTGTCTTTTCACTTTCTTAAGATTCCAGATTTTCTATCTATAGGTAAGATGCATTGTTTTGGTTTGAGAATATGTATTTTGTAGGCATATTGATCGTTTGAAATTGGGATTCCAAGACATTTTTGTTGTTGTTGAGTTTTCTTCACTTTTAAGAAATTGATTCTCCAATTTGCAGACAATTCACCAGCAAAACTAATTTCCTAGCTGCAATGAGATGCAAATAAATGGTCTCAGTTCACACGCTCCACTGGTTCCTGGATAGAGCATACCGCTTGGCCACTTGTCGCAACTGCATATGCCTAATCCGGCTAGCGCCACGCTGCAGCAACATGCATTTCGCAATCGACCTGACAGTGTACAACCGCGGATCCAGTGCATGGCTTGAGTAATTGCAGTGCCCATAAATTTCACGCCAAGTGACATTATTATTTGCAAAAGTTTTACATAAAAGCAGCGCACAATTTATGCCCGACCATATTTATCATGCGGCCGAACTGACAGGGCCGACATGTACCTTGAGACTTGCATCACGGATTTATCAATGTCGCTTACAGCTTGGGCGCACAAGTGCAGGACCAGCTGCCACCAGTTGGACACAGTATCGGATATTGCGAAGAGTACCCAAATCCAATACGAATTTCCGCCATTTAGAGACATTGCACTGGATATGGCCGTTAAGAACTGCCCACAATTTGCTCTAACTACATCGAGGAGCGCTCCTATCCATTAATCATTGGGCCCTTAACGAAAATATAATCAACTGTTGTAAAGGAATTATGTGGAACGCGTCCGCGAGCGCACAGCAGACCAAGAGCTAAGAAGCAGTTCGAGAATAAGGCCAATATTAACGTTTAAGTGAATTATGGTGGTTGCGATGGAAATATTGTAAGTTGGGAATTTTTGCCTTTGCTCGGCTCGAAATGCATCTTGTTGCATTCGCAGGTTTTACTGTTTTTCTTGCTTTAGTTTTTTATTTCTTCGTTTTTTACCATTATCCAACGTGTTTTGTTGCGGGTCGGATCTATCATCTCTGCCTCCCCCTTTTTGGATGTTCCTACCTTTTATCTGGTTGGTGTTTCATTTACTGAACTTCTTGTAGTGCATTTTTGTCTTCCTGGAATTCCTTTCGTGGGTTATGATTTTTCTTAAATTTTTCTTTTCTTTTTTTTTAACAGAAAATTGTATCCAATCCTTATTCAACCGATTGCTTGGTTGACGTCCAATGTTTATACGAATTCTCCGCTGCAACGGGAATAAAGTGCATTCGCATGCAATCAAATTGCCATAACCCCCCAATGAATGCCCAATTTTGACAGTGGATCGCGTCCCTTGCGGTCACAACATTGACAAAGTGCACACGTGCACCGAACATAGCGCAAATGCCAATAAATGCGAATATTGTTGGCCGCATCTTGTAAGGTAACTGCATATTATTGAAGACGCTGAATAATGTGATTGCCAGGCGAGTTTACTTTTTTTTGTCCGGTATGGGGCAAACAACGCGAAACGACGAAACAAATCAGCGGCCGCGACTCGCATTCGGGGCGGTGAGAATAAATG
Source organism: Sylvicola fuscatus (assembly GCA_026546915.1). Taxonomy (NCBI): domain Eukaryota; kingdom Metazoa; phylum Arthropoda; class Insecta; order Diptera; family Anisopodidae; genus Sylvicola; species Sylvicola fuscatus. The sequence goes on along the minus strand of JANSTS010005662.1, from coordinate 2,413 downwards.
CGGTGAATTTGATTAGAATCGGCCAGTCTATAGGATTCGTTTGCTCTTCTTCTTACGCCAATATGCTTCGTTGTTTTCTTCATCTTTTCGCGTGTTTGTACCTGGCCAGATCTACTCAAATCTACATTTATTTGCTGCGTACCAATCATGCATGTTGGTACAGCAGCACCACCACCACCACCACCAGTTTGTTTTCTTTGATTTTCTTTTGATGTTGTTGTTGTTGTTGTTGGAAGAGGATGGGTGGACGCGGAAAACCTCATCCAGTTCGCGTTCAAAATGTGCCCGTAATCTGATTAATGTAATAAATAAAATGTGTCATTTATTTATGAATGTTGCTGCAGTGGAAGGTTATCGATGGCCCGGCGATTCGGGAAGACGGCCTGAAAGTGGCTGCAGCGGAATGTGAGTTGGTGAGAAGCGTTCGGATCGTATGTTTTTCTTTGAGAGTTATTTGAAGATCCTAATTTTTTTCGGTGAATATATAAATTATGTTCTACGAATCTTTGGTAAGTATTTTCGTTTGCTTCGCGTCACATAAATATGCGAAACATTTCAATGTAGAAAGTTCAATCTCTATGACATTCCTTCAATACTAAAAAACCTTCTAGGGTCGTCCAAGAAACCCCAATAAATCTCTCAATCAGCAAACTCCCACCGGGCTCTTGTACCGAAAATACCTCACAGAAAGCCACAAATCATTCTATTTGCAAACAGATGCAGCAAAACAGAGTCGATTACCTCTCACCTCTGTCCAGGCCGGGCACCAGCTCACGGCATCTGTAATATATGTCGATTGCTATAATAATACACATCCGAAGCGTGTCCCAAAGATTGAAACAAATCGATTTGCTGGGGCTCTTTTGATAATTTTCAATCACCTTAATACAGTCGGACGCGGCGCGGGACGGACGCTCTTTTCGTCTCGCGGCTCGCATCACCTCCTCCTAGAGGTAGCAATATGAATCGGTGGTGCGACCTTTAAATTGATTTGCTACTGTTTTTTGATTTCATGGCGATAATATTCTGAGCACGCTCGCCGTTTGGCTGAGATGTTGGCGAAGATGCGGAAACTGTGGCGCGCTCGACGACGCAAAACAAATCTTAATCGAGCTCGTGTTGCTCCCGATATCGATATTATATCATGATGTTGTGTTAAGTTTTTCGCTGTTTTTATTTTTATAAGAAACGTTTTTTTGTTCTATATGTGTTTGTTGCCTCCTGCCGTTCCGTTCTCAGCGATTTCTTCGACGCCCGATCGTGGCATCAGCGCCAACTCGTCCACTGATTGTGGAGAACGCATCTTGAAGGGGCCCTTCTTAGCCTTCTTCTAGACATCATTTGATTTGTGGTTTCTTTACACTTTTCTTTTTTGCACAATCATTTCTTGTTCTCTTTCTTGATTTCATTTTATTTGTTTTTTGTTTTTTAATTCACCCACATTTTTTTCTTTATCGTAAACACTAGGGATGTCAAAGCAATTAAAAGGCATTCATCAAAAAAAATGGCGATTAAGTACATGTAATTTGTTTTAATCTCTTTGGAGAATCAGTCAATTTTCTACATCTTAGTAGGAGTTAAGTTTTGAGTTATACAGTTATTTGATTTGTAATTGCGAAATGAACAAAAGTAATGTTAATTGAAGATGATTATATAAATATTACAATAATGAAAAAAAAAGAAACACTTTTCAGTTATCAATGTGAGACTTCATAAAATCGCAAATAAGTTTGAAAGATTGTTTGGCCACCGTTTTCTTTGTTTTCAATTTGTCATCAATAGATTTCTTGAATGCCTTAAAATCTGGAATTTCATCGTCTTTGGCGTTTACAAGTGCTTCGAAAATTGGATGCCAAAATTTGTTATCATATAACCTAAATTGTTAAGATACTAGTTTGTTAAAATCCCGAAACTTTGTACTTTACATTACCATTCAAAGCCGTCTGTAGTCCACAAATCATTTTCATCCTTCTTTAGATGCATTTTCTGCTTTGTCAGCATATAAAAAATGCAACAGGCTACACAATAGCCGTCAATAAAGTACGAAAACCGTCTGCTGGGCAATAATAGTCGGGACGGCTGCAAAGAAGGTATTTCAAATCTGTGTCATTTTTGTTTTTTTTTTTTTGTGGGAAATCTATAACTTACACTTTTGAACACTATTCCTGAAGGATATTGGCCCATGTCAATGCTGCAACCAAAGTCGATCAGCCGAAGTCCGGGCTTCGAATGTCTTGGCCTAAACGAATTAAGTGGTAAGTTGAATAGAATGCTAAAGAAGCAAAATCAACCACTTACGGCAATGTCACCATTATGTTTTTTGGATGCATATCTGCATGTATGATTTCGCATGAGTGCAAGGAATCAAGCATGCCCATCAGGATGCTACTGAAATGCAGTATCAGTGGCTCGA
>JANSTS010005651.1:13080-25706 GCA_026546915.1 Sylvicola fuscatus | reverse complement strand
ATTTTATAGTCATATTTTAATACAAACAAAAACGCTAAGAATTTTTCAAGAAAAATTCTAATCGTGCTGAAACTCATAAACCGTTACATTGAATGAACGACAATATCTAAAAATGGCATATCTTTTCTGGCATAGATCTTATATGGTTGCAATTATATTTAAGGACGTAAGAAGCAGATTGTAAATTATTTTTCAAAAATATCGAATTAAAGAAGTACTTTAAACTTTAGCTCATGAATAATTTTATTTCAAACTCAATCCTAACATTCGTTAACTTGAGTAACTAACATGAACAAATATTTTGTATTATTTAAGGGGTTTCTCTGTTTGTGTTATGAATAATTGCATTCGCTTAAGATTCATCCTCCCGTATTGTGGTGTGCCTCTTCTTGTGGGTGTAAAGACTAAAATACTTGGCGAATGCTGCTCCACAAATTGTGCAAACATATTTTTTGACATCCGTATGCAAGTCACTATGTTGTCGCAATGAAGATATGTAGCGAAATTTGCTTCCACACACTTTGCACTCGTAGGGCCGTTCGTCCGTGTGTCCTCGTTTGTGAATACGGACATAAGATTTGGTATTGAATTTCTTCCCGCAAACATCGCAGCCAAACTTGCCTGGGGTGTGTGTCATCATGTGATTCCTTAAACTCGATCGGTGTGATAGTAGTATTCCGCAGATGTTGCATTGGAATTCGGATCGAAGTGAATGGGTGTACTGGTGGCCCTTTAAGCACGAAGGACTTCTGAAGCATTTGCCGCACGTGACGCATTTGTATGGTCTCTCACCAGTGTGAATATAAGTATGTATCCTCCAGAGTGATTTATCTTTAAACCATTTTCCACAATATTGGCACACGTCGCCCAGTGGTGGGCTTTCGCAATTTCTTTGTTGCACTCGTTGCAGTTCTGGTGTACCATAAGTAAATGGTGTCCCAGCAATTTCCTTTGTGCATGTTGGAAAATGCGATAATAAAGATTTAAAACTGCTGCAGGGTTTTTCGCACTTAAAACAGCGCAAAGGCCGGCTAATGAAATGATTTTGAAAGTGGCCTTTAAACTCAGATATGTTAAGAATAAGTTTTGGGCAGAAAAGACATTTGATGAAGAATTTTTTGTTGCTGTCAAGCTGTATTAAAACACAGTTTATAACATCGTCTTTTATGGATTGACCATAAGTATTTTGGACAGGCGGTCGAGAATTATACTTTGTGCAGGTTGGAAAATGCGATATTAAAGATTTAAAAATTCTGTAGGGTTTTTCGCACTTAAAACAGCGCAAAGGTCGGCTTATAAAATGGTTTTGCAAGTGGTCTTTAAACACAGATATGTTCAGAATAACCTTTGAACATAATAGACATCTGATGGAGAACTTTTTAATTCTGTTGAGCTGAATTAAAGCACAGTTCATCTCCATAACGTCGTCTTCGAGTACATCGTCTTTACAGATGGAAGTCATTATTTATAGATTCGGATATTGAGATTAAATACTTCAACAGAATTTTGAAATATCTTCCACATTCCGTTTAGACTTTCCTTAAATTTGCTGAAAAGAGTTAAGTTATCAAATACTATTTTGAACTATACTTTAAAATAATTTACCTATATTTAAATTATACAAATAAAATACTTTTGTATGCTGTAAATGAAACTTGAAAGTGACATAATTAGCAGTTATATATATTATATATATTATATATATTATGTGACGTAAATATAATAATAAAACCATTTTGAATTGAAGTTTTGTGACTTATTCGTAAGTCGTAAGTCGTAAGCCGTAACTCGCGCTTAAATCATCATCTGTCAGCCATTAATTGAAAAAAGTTGTCGACTTCTGCTTAAGCCATCAGCGATTTTAAAATACCTGAAAATTTTGAAGAATCTTTTACTAAAAACATAATATGGAGTCTCTCGTAAGTTATGGAAGTGAAGACGAACAGGAAGATGTTGAAGTTCCAAGCAAAAGGGTAAAGATAGATTTTAGAACAAAAGTAAATCAATTTAGAAGGGCGCCTCAAAATTTTGCCCAGGCAGCATATTTGACAGATCAAAATTTATTGATTTTTCTTGGATTCTTCCACCACCCGTTGTTTGAGCGGAAGTGTACATACATTTGTATTTGCGCATCTGCATCTTGTAGTTGAGTCGTGATTGTCGTATATTGTATAGCATTTTAGTACCATATCAGTGGTGACTAGTAAGATAGTAACACAATTTGCTGTTTCAATTTTCCTGAATAGTCGACCCGTTCCTTTAGGGTGATCTTCAAAGTTCACGTCCGCGAAGTGCCAACGCTAGCTCGTCCTCGTCATCAGCCAGTGCAGCATATGTAAAAGCGGCTGGCAAGGCACCAAAGCGTAAGCACGCTGAGGACACGGACGTCGATCGTGACAGCGTCAACATGGAGACAAGTGAGGTAAATTGCGATTGGCGTCAATCCACCCGTTTTTCTATTAAATATTAGAACGAAGAGTGTGTTAACTCTAGCAAAAAAACTCTCAGACCTGTGAAGATTTCTCTTTAATTTTTCTAGTTTATTTTTGCTGTCGTTTTATGTTTATATTTATTTGTTTCATATCCAAATTCTTCCAAATGTTTGTTGTAATTTTAACTCAATTATGTACTATTGTTGTTTATCATACAAAACCAAAAACCACACGTATCGCCATGTAGTCTCGGTATCATATTGCGACTACCTAGGCTAGCCGACCTGAAGAGTCAATTGCATAAAGCGTAGCGTCCATGGGGTTAGGCGCGTGCTCACAATTCCAATACAATAGGCCAATGTTTAACTATTTTAAATGTGAGCTTGGACGTTTAATCAAAAACATGAGAGGCACTTGTACCCAGCCACGCCGTTCACGTGAGTATTCAATCAATTAAAAAAAAACAACAACAAACAACACAAAGCAAAAATGTGGCCATATCCAAGCTACAGCCCAATACATCTGGAACATCTCATTAAAAATTTGTGTTGAATTGATTTTATTAATGGCGTAAGTTGATTTTTTGTCACTTTTTTTTACTATTTCGAATGTAAATCTAGCAGTAGTTTTTTCTCTTAACCTTTTTTATAAACGCTGAGCAAATTTATAAAAGGTTTTGTCCATTTTTACCCGTTTTATTTACAGGACTCTAATGACTCATCAAAGAAAACATCCAAAAACGACACAAGTCGACGGGATTCCTCTAAAAAGAACAAAGTATTCCAACTTAAAATATTATTTAAATGTTTTGTATAATAATTATTTTTAAAAACATTTAAAGCGTCGTGAATCGTCTCAAGATCGCCGCGATTCTTCGACTAAACAGTCAAAGTCACAAAAATCCGATCGAGAATCCCACAAATCCAAGGACCGCAGCAAACGTGATCGTCACCGCAATCACGAGGTTCGAGAGAAACATCAGAAAAAGTCCAGGTAAATTGACACGAAGTTTTTCTTTCTTCGAAGTCTCTAATGAATGATTTTGTTTCAGGAGGTCGTCAAAGGAACGTAAATCCGAGAAGAGTGACCACAAACGCAACAATAAGCACACAGAGTCCAGCAGCAGTCATTCGGATCGTGTGCGCGATCGGCGGCCAGAGCCCACAGAAGATCGCAACCGAGACCGTGATCGTCACACGGGAAAAGAGCGCAAGGAATCTAGGTTTTCTTCTTCCTCCAAAGACGACGATCGTCGTTCAACATCAAGTTATCGCGGCAATCACTCACCTTCGCCACGCAGTAAAGATGATAAGTACAAGCATGCAACAGAAACAGCGTCATCGTCGTCATCACCCAACCCTGGTGGACGTTCCAATTTAGATGATGCGAAGAATGTAACAAATAGCAAGTCCAGTCTATTGGATGTGGCCAGGCCACCACTACTATTCAATCAGAAGGCGGCCGCTGCAGCTGTCAACCAGCCAAAACCGGCGTCTGTGCAGAAGCCAACATTCTTTAATCCACCCGCCATTGCTAATACCAGATACGCCGAACAGATGCAGAAGCGAAAAATGTTGTGGGGCAACAAAAAGGCGGATACTGAAAAGTGGAATAATGCCAAGTTTGCACAGGACGCTGATGGACGTGTCGCTTCCAAGTTTATGCGTCTAATGGGCATTAAAGATGCACCTAAGCCAGAGACATCACCGAAAAGTGAGGGCGTTGACACGATTAAGAAGCAGGAGGAAATGTTTTGCAGCATGGAACAGCAGTACGAAGTGGCACGCCAGGTGACGCACACAATGCGCGGCGTGGGACTAGGCTTCGGCTCTCATCCTCGGCAGTTTTAATGATGAGTTTGTGAACAAGTAATTATTTTTTATTATCCCACTGGGATATGTCATTCATTGGATAGATTGAATTTTATGCGTTACAAATCAATTATAAACAATAAAATGAATTAAACCGTTTTTAGGATCTGATTATTGAAATGATTTAACAAAAAGCATGTAAAGTTATTAATTTTATTTATTCATATCACAATTGGGAGAAGGGTCAGAAAATATAGAGGAAAGAGAATTAGAAAACAAAATATTTATTTAACATTTGGATAGGTCGGAAAGTCAGCGGTCTCAACTCTATTGACAACCTTAAACGAAGGAAACAGACCAGTCTGAAGCGTTCTCATGCTTTTCCCCTTTGAAAAACCGTCCCAATGATTGCCAGCCACACCCACCAAGTCGCCCGTTTTCATCTGGATCTCGTCGTGAGATCGGCCCGTGTGCGGTAGAACGGCCTCCTGATTGTGCGCATTTTGTCCACCATAGTAGTAAATATCGTCCAGAGACTTGAAGCGATTCGCAGCGTCTGGATACATCGTCTGCATAATTTCGTAAGCGACGCGACACACCTGAGAGCTAAAAGTGCACACCAAAAAATCGCACTGCGACAACAAGTGAATGTCCATAATGATACCATTCAGCGATGAGTCGGTGTACCGCGTCGACACAGCGGCCATTCGCGCCACATCAGGATCCCCAATCACCTCATAGTGGGGGTACTTCTTGCGTGTCTCGTCCAACACTTTTGGATCATCGGAGGCAAGAAAAACACGCCTCTTGTCAACCATTTGAACCATCTCCAGCTGCTTGAAGTAGTCTTCGACATACACCATGTACTCTTCAACACTGTGAAAGGCGGCCTCTGTGCCCACCTTGTCTGTGCGTCGAATGTGTACTCCAACGATGGGCCGGTTAAAGCCTAGCTTTTCGCGGCCTAGCGTCAGCATTTGCTGTGTTGCTGGCTGTGGTCGCAGCAAATACTTAAGAAATTGTCCCACCCACCAAACAATTGGGTCGCCGTGAATTTTCATCAGACGCGGCGCCAAATCCGCTGGTATGGCGAGCGGCAGGTATGTTGGTCTGGGATTAAGAGAGTCAATAATTGGCAGTGTAATCACTTGGGTGTTGTATTGACCCGGCCAGTTGGAATGTGTTGATCCGTCATCTGACTGGCAAGTGTCCGAAAGCGGCAGAAACACCTCTTCCCAACCGGCCTTGTGATAACGCCATCCTTTTGATTTCAAAATCAACGTCCGTTCTGTTGCATAGGCCATTATGAAACAGTAGACGACATGATGCAGCTGACAACCGTAGCCGCAACCCTAAAATACAGACAAAGCCATTTGTTTAGCAAAGACTGGTCGACAAGTCATTTTCTTTTTTTAGCGTACCTTGTTAAGTCGACAAACGATTTTCTTTGCACGGTCACAGTTGGTTGGATTCTGCAGGTAATGCAGACGCTTTTGTACTAAGTCGCTTAAATCTTTTGACTCTTTTTGACGCCACGCTTCGAAGCCGTCGACTTCCTTCATGTCATTCATATCATTCAACAGGGAACGCTTTTGATCCGCTCCCATGTCCAGTGTGGCTTCAAGTGCTTTTACCAAATCTGGTCGATCAGATCCCAAGGTTTTTTTCATCTTGCTCAGCTCAGAGTGAAAGAAATTCCAAATCTCCTGGGTATTTGAGAAAACTCGCCTGCGCAGTTTTTCATAGTCAATTGACGGCTCATTGGACGCGCTTCCTCTTCTGCCATTTTGTTGTTCTGATAACTCAAATTTCTTCTCAATTTCTTCAATAATTTTACGCTTCTGGTCCGGATAAGTTGATTTGTCACTATTTAATAATTTAGAAAGAAATATTATAATAAACAAAATTTTGAATGAACCTAAGAATGTAGAATTATATTACATACTTGAGGAATTCGTCGATCAATGATTTAAGCTCAGTATTTCTGCGCTTTGACTCCTCCAGATAGGAAATTGCTTGATTTAATCTCTTGATTGTGTGATCCGTTTCGCCTACATGTGGCCCGTTTAGTTTGGATGCAAACATAAATACCAGCAGGCCCCATAACACTACAAATCCTATTAACACTCGCACCCAGGTGCTTAGGCCCGTAAATGTCCGTACAATAGACATGTCTAGTCACTATAACTATTAACTATAGCCTTCAGGCAACTACCATTAAATTAAAATTGGCTTTATAATTATCAAAACAATAGAAATCCTCAATTCCGTTCTCGAAATCACTCTTCTCATTAACAAATAAAAAATATAACCAAGCTAAGAATTCGACTAAACTATTAAATTGTCATAATTGTTGGTTTGTTCATCTTTAACAATTTTTTTGAATACTTCTTCAGCGTTGAGCTTGCATTCTTTTTTTCGCCATTGAGGTTATGTTTGCTGCAACATTAACATTAAATTCACTTTTCCTTGAACACAATACATCAATGTTTCAGCCGCGGTCGCATCGAACAGAGAAATGTTCTCGTTTCATGAAGTTCTGTGTTATCTATAATTGAGTTTCTTATCATTTTCTTTTTTTGCAAATCATTTGTTTTAGATCCGAATTGTAATTTATTTTACAATCAATCTGTGTTAAACACGTATACCACTGACACTGGACACATCACATAATTTGTAATTCGTGTATGAAGATATCAAGTTAGATAACATGAAAACACGTCGATCACGATTTTATCTCACTGTAATCGCGTAAAGAGGCCACGTCTAAGTAAATAGAAACATATTTAGTTATTAATTTCACAACACGGTTATTGCACCATTTTTATTTATTTATTATGGCCAGGTGTGGGTGGGCCGTGGACAGACAGCTTCATTCATCTTTAAGAAATGACATCTCGGCGTCTGGCGACAAAATCAAGCAAAGGAATTTTTCATTTATATCTTATTGTATATATGTATGCTATATAGATATATGCAAGCGCTTTGTGAATTGTCAAAATTTGATCCTTAATTATGGGAAATTTTTAAATAGTCCATATATACGTCATATACACAAAAACATTTTTAACGAAGCATTGACACATGTTAAACAATATAACCGTTTTGATCCTTTAGTAATTTATTATTTTGGCGTCAAATACTTTAGAATTTGTGAAAATGTTTGAGATTGCGCCAAAAAATCGTCACTTGCAAGTTGAATTTCATTCGAAGAAAACGGCTGCCGAAGCGCAAATTTACGGAGATGCTGCTCTAAGTGGAACCACATGGCGTGATTGGTTCCATTGCTTCAAAGACGGTGTTTTCAATGTTAACTATACTTTCCCGAGTAAAAGGAAGGCCAAACAATTTTGAGGACGCTGAATTTTAAATAGAAGGTATTTTCACAACACAAGTTAAACAGACGAATTGCATTACAAATTGTTGCTATTAATTTGTTTATTTCTGACGATTTTTATTAGATTTAAACTCTTTTTTAATTACAATTTAATGCCTAACGTTTCTCGTTTATTGCCAGTACGGCTGATATCCAACAAATATAACCCGACAAGTATAAAATGTTTTTGAGTTGACCACGAGTGACCTTCTACTTCTCCTGCGCTTCACCGATTTTTATAATTTATGTACTTATTATTTACACATGGAGAGCCGTGACTTCACACTCGCCGATTGTCGACATATACATAGTTCATGCACAAGTAACGCGACACGACGGTTATATGTTTATTTGGAGGATGTAATCATTTATATTAAATATTATCTAATTTACCATTGATTGAGCATAATATAATGCTGCTTGGTGGTGTTCTCTATTATTGTAAATCAAATAAGTCTAAAAACAAAATGCAATCTCTTGCCTTCATAAATTTAAAACGAAAATAATCATTTAAAAATACATTTACTGATGAATGGATATTAAATAAATTACAATAAAAATGTAATTTTTATCTTAGACTAAAAAATTATCCCAATCAATTATCGTCGACGGTCTTTTGTTTCTTCCAGTTCTTGGCTGCTGCCAACAATTTCAAATTAGGACGCGCCATTTCGTCCTCCGGAAAGATGTAACCGAATACCTCTTCCCAACCCTCATCCACGCCAGTCTCAGACACAATCTTCTGCCTCTTCTTAACGCGTCGTGGCATCTTGTCCATCACCTTCACCAGACTTTCCTCATCTCCGTGTTCCCGTTCAAAGTCTCGCCACGCCTCCAGCAACAAAACACGCGACTCATTTTCACCTGAACTGCGCAAACAATCATTGGCCCGCTCGTACACTCGTCGTGAAAGACTGATATTCATATTGTCCTCCAACTCGGCGCCCATCTCGAATTTGGCGTACGATATCCACACTTTCACATGCACCGTTTTGTCCAACAGTCGCTCATACAACTGGCGCGCTAATTCATTTTCACCCTGCGCCACCTCGAAATCTATAAACGCTTTCCATAGCAGTTCAGGCATGTCAAGACGCGGCTGACTCACTGCCAGCTCAAAGATGGCCCGTGCACGCTCATTGTCTCCCAGCAGCGTCTCCAACTCGGCAAATTTCATCCAAGTGATGCAGTTCTCTGGACCGAACTCGAGAAATTTCTGATAAAGAATACGACAGCGATCGAATTCACGCAACTGAATCTCCAAGTCGATGTAGCCGCGAAACAGTTTGTCGCGAGGACACATTCCGATGGCGTTTCCTAGTATTTTGCGGGCTTTCTGCAGGTCCTTGCAGCGGATTTCAAACTGAGCATACAACAACCAAATTTTGCTGAATGTAAATATTTTGTGAGGAATGATGCTCAGGCAAAATGTGTAAATTTTACGCGTTCTTTCTTCGTCTTCAGCGTCGAGTTCTTCATACAGGGCGTAGGTGATCCAGAGGTAGATGTAGCGACGCCACAAGTTTTTGTCCTGGCTAGGTGGAATGTTGGCGATTGCCCTTTCGTACGTGTCACGAATGAGTTCAACATTTCCCTCGCTCTCAACTAATCGAATGTAATCAAACCAGGCGTCGTAGTTGGTAGGGTTATCGGCGATTTCTTGTTCGTACTGAAATTTACGTTTTGACACGATGACATCTTCGATGCCCGAACGATCACCGTACTTCTTTTCGTGAATTGTGTACGCCTTGTACAGCTCCTTGGTGCGATCTTTAGGCAAATGATCAAGAGCGTATTTGTAGATGACGCGAGCGCGATCGTGTTCCTTTTGATTCTCCTCAAACTTTGAAAAGGCGATGAACAAACGTTCGTCGATGTTTTCATCACCGAAAAATTCTACAGCCCGTTCAAAGACTCGACGCGCACCATGAATGAATCCATGGTTCTCCTCGAAACGAGCATATTTGATCCAGTGTTTAACATCTGGATGGACCATAACGAAACGTTCGTAAATCTTACGCGAACGGTCAATCTCCTTGTAGCGTAGCTCAAAATTTATGTACGTTTGCCAGGCTTGTTCCTCTGGCTGCCATTCCATCCAGCGTTCAAACACTTGCCTACCACCGGCAATGTTCTCCAGCATCTCCTCCATGTACGTGTATTTGTACCAGAATTGATTGACTCGCGGCATTATGGTGACCGCACGATCCCACAAGTTGCGCGCATGATTTACTTGGCGATTCTTCATTTCCATTTCTGCGTATTTCAGCCAAATGGTAATATTGCGGTGGTCATTGTCCAGCGCACGCTCCCAAATGGAGCGAGCACGCTGAATCTCTTTTTGTGACTCTTCCCACTGGGCATATTTGATCCAGTTACTCACTACCATTCGATTTTTACGTAGATTGTCTTCGAATGCTTTCCGTTTTCTTTGTTGGTAGTCGGCCAATTCTGCTGGATCGGAAATCTTCTGTTTTGGTGGTGGCGGCAGAATTTCGAGATCACGCTCCTTTGCTTCACGTAAAAGCTGCTCGGCGGTGATTTGTATCTCCGCTGGTGCTTTGTTTTTAACCTAAAAATGGCAATCATTAGCTGGAAATATTTGTTGGATTATTTGTGTAACTTACCTTAGCCACTTTTGGCATTTTTTGTGTTTTCTCCATGATAAACTATTTGTTTTGTAACTTCTTTATTGCATATAAAAGTAAACGTTTTTAATTTTATTTTTCTGGAGTTATCTTCAGACGCATACAAACTTTAAATTAAAATTATTATACAGCTCAAAATTACATCTGCCAAATATTTAAAATGTCAAAAATTGAAAGTGTCCAAAAAAAAAATATATATATATGAAATAAAAGTGGTGAAATGTATCATGAAGGCGTATTTTATTATGTTTATCCACCACACAGGGTGTAATCAAAAATAGGGATTTTTTTTAAATCGTAACTGTACGATACTTTTGGTAGAATGATTATTTCATGGCAGTTTTCTAAACATATTAACATTTTCTTGCTTAATATCGTTTTATGCATTTTTATGCTCATTGGTTTTATGATTAAATTTAGTCTGTGAATTTAATTTCATGATAAAGTTTGTCCTTTATAAACCATTTGGGTCTTAAACGTTTAAAATCCTTTAAAACAGAAAGCAGGATATTTTAATTAAATGAAAATGGGACGCCTTCAAATTTCTTGTCCTAAACTCCCAGAGAATTCTAACTACTGCGACGAAATAATAATATTGTTACTTTCTTTTTATATAAATAATTATTGTTTTATTGTTATGATTTTAAGGATTACGGTGCACACTTAACGAGAATTGACAAGAACTATACATATCACAACATTGGCTTTCTACCAGTTTACATTCATAAAATTCATGGACTAACTGGCACACCGCAAACGGCCAACTGTTTCCTCATAGAAGCCAATTCAAATTTAAGTTCAATATTTTCTCTCTCCAAATAGGCCGCCCTTATCGCGATCTCATCCTCCTTGATGCGTCGACGGTCACGGCTCTTCTTAGCGGCCGCGTTATTTTTCTTTCGTCGCTCAAAGTATGCGGTGTCCTTTGTCGAGCTGCCCCCATCCTCCTTTCCGCTGCACGAGGAACCGCCACCATTGTGCTCGTACACTTTACTGTCGCGATCATCTGACTTTGACTCTGTGTCACTGCATGAGCTCGCCTTGACGGTGGTGCGTCGCATTTTAGGATTCGAGACGGTCGGCTGTCCCCCGTTGGCGGCGTGAATTTGGTCCAACATTCGCTTTCGGAATAAATTGTACTTTTCGGCAGATGAACTGTCCAGCATGGCGTCGGTGGCGGTAAATGAGGCGGCTATGCTCATCGGATTGCGGGGATACGCTTTGAAGGGTCGCGCTAGTTTGCCGTCACGTCCTACCATCATGGGATACGCTGAATGATCGGGTGACAGTTGCGGCTGGAAAGAGTGTATTTCTGATGAGTCATCAGAATCACGTCCCGTATGTGTGTCTTGTTCTGTGCGGCACTTCTGGCTTTCGTATTCGTCATTTTGGCGACGATGGGATCTGGCGGCTTGAGAGTAGAGGCTGGCCTCTGATGGCGACGGCGTTCGCTGGGCAGCATAATAGGAGGCATTTTGGATGGCAGCCATTGGCGATGATAGCAAATGATGTGAGGTGGACAGATTTGATGGAACTGGTGTGGTGGGTGGTAAATGGCTGCTGTAGGATCGGGCACTGGGAGAATTTTCATCATGGCTGGAGCTGGTGTATGGAGACGGCGTTTTTCTTGTTGTTTCGACAGAGTCTCGACGACGAGACAAGTCAAGCACTTCTGGCATCGGATCCTGGTATGGATGGTGTAGCCGATGAAGCAAGTGGTATACTGGTGGAATGGCAGAAGTCATTGCAGTTGGTGAAAAATCTACACGTTCTAAAACAAGTAAAAAAAATAATTAATATCACTATTATAATGAGAACTTTTAAATATTGATTTTAGTTTCACTTTTTTTTTTTTAACTTATCCAAAAACAATTTTTTTTTTTTTGAACCGACCGTACCTGATTTTAAATTTAATAAAAATGAGTTCATTGTAGATGCACAACTTTTTCTCGCTTGGAGTACAAACTTCACAAAGTTATAGGAAATCTGGAACGCCTAATTGCCGAGCCAGTGCGAACTCTTCCAAAATTAACTTCTAACTGACCGTTACGCACAAACGAATGTGGATTTTATAACCGCATTGCCAAAAATAAGCCTATGTAAATACATAGATGTACATAACGGGTGACTATACATACTACATAGCCAAATGAAAAGTCCAACCCTACAAATTATACCTGCAACTTTCAAAGCTTACGCATCAACACAAACGCAGAAATGCGAAAATGCATTCCCTATACTGCCAATTGACTAGTGTTGGTGCTTACTATAATCCAATATTTAAGCAAAATATCAACTTACCCGTATATCAGTTAAACTATTTTATTTTAACTGCACATTGGTAATTATGCCAATTATG
>JANSTS010005619.1:8890-25733 GCA_026546915.1 Sylvicola fuscatus | reverse complement strand
TCAATATGTGTGAAGATTTTCTTGACGTCTGCGTATTAAAAACGCGTCAAAGCTTCATTTTTTCAAAGTTCAAACTACCAGGCGAGCAGAAGCAGCAGCAGACAAATTGTCCGATTAGTTTATCAAAGACATTAACTTTACTATACTTAGAACTGAACCTAAAATAAAGCCAAATCAAAAAGTCCAAGTTCTATTACCTGCGACGAGCATAAAGCACAAAAGCTGTGTTGATAGATGTTCATGAAATAAGCTCCTGCAGCTTTGAGCGCATTTAAACACTTTTGAACTTGAAACAGAAATTTTAAGCGTTCAATGAAAGTTCCACACATTTTGCTGAAAGCACACAAAAGTCGTTATCAAACGTTTAACTTTAAGCATTTTCTGGATTTTATACCAAGTTTTGCGGAAATTACAAACAATTTGTTTTAGGTTCACATTGATTAATAGAAACTAGCAAAAACGCCTTAAATACTGCAATTACTAATAATAAATCATCATTCATTGTATTTAATTATCTAATCAGCGTTTTAATGCGTTTTAAACATTGAATCTGCGACTTGTCTTTACGCACTTCATCTTTTGTAGTGCTTTCATTTTCTTCGTTCACCCTTTTAATACGTTGGCTTTTTGAGCATTAAAATTGCAGTAATCGGAATAAAGCTTTGAAAGTTTGATTTATTGTCGGAAGGCAATAACCGTTAAAGCTATTATTCATTTCAATTAAGGAGACTTAATATTATGAAATAGTGAACTTATAAGGTCTAATTTTAAATTTATTGCCTTCCCAGCACAACTATTTGAATGATATTAAGGATAAATTTAAAAATTTCATTGTTTGTTACTCTGTAAAAGTTAAAAAAAAAAAAATATTTACACAAACCACGGTAATTATTGCATATGATTGGCACACCGGCAAGATGAAAGTGAATCAGATTTGTAAACAATGCACACCTTAACACGCAGTAGCTGCACCGATTACAGCTTGCATAATGTGCAATAATTTATGGAATTTGTTCAATAGTTCAACCACGATGCAATTCATAATCAAATGAATGTTTATAATTGTATTTTTATTCAACAATATACATTTGGCATATTCCGCTGTTACACACACGCGTTACACGATCGCATTGTTGCACTCGACACTGCAATTTGAAGAATGCTGAAAAATGTGAGCAACAAGAATGCATTTATGCAGTTTTGTTTGCATTACGAAATTATCATTCATCTCAATTTGATGTGGGAATTTTGCATGGGGAATACATTGGAAACTGCAGCAATTTTTGACCACAAAAACTGCAACAATAATTCTCTGCATGATTCATTTATATGTTAATCACATTTTCACTTATCTTATGTTTATTTCTCAATAAATAACTATTAAACATAATTTATGCATATAGACAAATCACGTTCTCTTTGAGGAAACCAATCAACAAATTTAATTGAAAGTTGCAACAAAGAAACTTTGATTTACAAAGGATACCGGCAGTTTCTATCAATTTAAATGAGACATTTATATAAAAGCATAATCTGTAGCATTTTGTAAGGGCATTGCATCAATTGCGCCAAATCCTAAATAGTTGTCTTCTCGAAATTAGACTTGAAAGTGCGCTTTCTTTGCATTTTATGTTTAGTTTCGGTTTATACAAATACCTTAAAGGTTTAGGACTGTTTGCTAGTCATGTGAACGCCGCCAGCTAAGATATCGCCGTTTATCCATATACTGAAAATGCAATGGCGATCTTATGCGCCACTTTGGATTCAATTATTGTCTAATTAGGGAGAGAAAAGTATGATATTTTGAATTGCATGCAATTACCGCACGAGGCGGAAGTCTAATTCTATGTTATGCGGTTGGAGGTTTCAAATTACTATGGGCAGTAGACACACAGCTCAGTTTAGCAGAAATTACACGATTGAAGAACAGCATTTTTGAGACGGCAAACTCATTTAAGTGTGACTTTTGTTTTATGCTCTTTATACAATATTATTATGTATTATGAAAATTATTAGACTTGGTTGTAAATTATAGCGACCTCTAGCAAGATTAAGTACAGTAGTTTAAGAAATGACAGATTGACTGAAACACACCTTCCGTTTACGTGAAATGGGATGACATACTTCGATATAGTAAAACTTGCGAGTTAACTACTTGGTTTTTGCGTGTAATTTAAAAAGCACTCATATATTCCAAATCACACAAAATAGACCATAGATTGAAGGTCAAAGCAATTTCATGCAGCTCCATCAAACGTGTACTCGAATTTGAAACATTTTTCCACAAACATTCTACTTTTAATTTGTCTAACCTTGGTGAACCCCGAAAACGGATTAAAATTGTATATATTTTGTGCTTCTGTAAAAACTAGTTAAGTAATTCACACCTTACGGCAATTTGAGTCATTTGTGCGCTTTGAGCCGAAAGGCGTGTCTGCATGCCTTTGCTGTGATAGGAAAAAGTCATCAAAGCTCTGACACAAGGTCACATCCATTCCTCACTTTATAATATGCAGTCTAAGAAAAAACAATCAATGGAAATGTAGCGTCAATTCAACGGAAATTGAACGTTTATAATCGCAGACAAGCTTTGAATTTGCCGCTTGAAAAAAGTGTTTGAGCTTTTCATTTTTAAGTTGTAGACTGTAGTCGAATGGCATTGAAATCGAAATCAATTTTTTGTTCCCTTTTTCCTCGGAAATCTAAACTGAATTTTTGAGGTCAGAGGTATAAGTGATTGATTTTAAGGACTATTTAACTGAGCTTTACCTTTGTTTTTTTTTATGCTTAAAAAGTATAAAAATTGGATGTTTATTACAATAACCTATCAATTCGTTCTTTTTTCATAACATTATGAACAACATAAATACGACATTTTTAGGTAAAAGATTCAATTATACAAACATTCAAAAAAAAAAGGTTATATAATGAATATGAAAAGCACGATTTTCACCTAAATTTAGCTTATTGCAGTAAATATGAAGGTAAATACTAAAGCTATCGAATTATGCAACAGAACAAGTAAATATGCATCACCTATAGCACATTCATAAAATGTCATTTCCATTTAAATCATAATTAGGAATTTTTACTCAT
Source organism: Sylvicola fuscatus (assembly GCA_026546915.1). Lineage (NCBI taxonomy): Eukaryota > Metazoa > Arthropoda > Insecta > Diptera > Anisopodidae > Sylvicola > Sylvicola fuscatus. Next base: position 22,637 of record JANSTS010005619.1, on the reverse strand, counting down.
ATATTTGCACACAAACCTGCTACTTGGCTAAAAATATTTTCCTTTGGCTATATATGAGGAGTTTAGACACATTTATGCCAAGCATTTTGGAATCTAGTCAACCAATTTGTCATATGTGTTATGTATTAATGCACCTATCGCGTAACGTTCGCGTGTCATTATATAAATATGAGACAGGCATGTCAAACAATGTGCGAATCACCACCGTAACGCAAGGGATGCAGATTTTGAAATGCCAGTTCGATGTAAAGCGCATTTTTGATGTCTTTATATGAGCTCCACTTTCTTAATATATGATGTCGAAGGCATCAGTCCATTTAGCGCCTTGCTCGCGTGCCAATTTGATATCACCGGATTCAATGTGATGACTATTTATAAAGCTGTCGCTTTGGGCGGTCGACATACGCATATGTCAATTGTTTGATGTAACATGCACATGTCACTCTGTTGCACTAGCATAATTTAGTGCGAGAAAGTAGTAAATGATTTAATTTACAAGTTGTAAAAGCTCGTAATTAACACAAATGCTGTTAGTTAATCTATTTATAAATATACAAATAGTGACTATGCCTGATTAGTGAATCAGATATAAGATAAGCCAAAGAAGGATGCAGCCATGTCATTTTGAGATACGAATGTAACTTGATTAGTTACTTCATTTTATTAGACTACATTTCCGTCTTCATTCCAATTCCATGCCTAATTGGAATTTTAATTCCACAATCAAATTTTTGGCATAAGACGTATTTTTAAGAAAAGTTTAAGTACTAATAATTCCTTCCCGAACAAACAGATTATCTATTAAATGAAAAATCTTTAATTTGTCCGACACGCCTTCTACTAATGGTATAGTTAAGTGCCTGTTTTGTTTCTGCTAAATTTAATTAGAATAACAAATGTAAATCAGGTGTAGGATTAAATTTTATAATCAACTCCTCAATGCCAGGCCGCACGTAATCTATAACAAACAACCGGAGATAGTTGAACAAAGAATCTGTTTCAATTTTGAATAAATTATTATCTAAATATAGTTTAAGAATCCGCCTTGTCAACTTGATATTGTAACAGCAAATAAATTTCTAACAATATCAAATTTGTTTTACAGGCTCCGACAGATCAGATCAATCAACGGCTTCCTCATGGTGGCGTCAATCACCATCAGACACCTCGCACGAAAATAACTTCTTCTCGGCCACACACGGTCTTGTCCAGACACATCCTGCATTGAGCGGCGGTATTTCCCGGCCATCGGCGTCGCGGCCCAGCAGCGGCCTGCCAGTCAGCAGTGGCCCAAGCATCTCACCAGCGCCACAAAACGGCAAGTCACCATTCCGTCATCTGGACTTTGCCACCAGCGCAACAGCTGAGTTGCGTCACAATCCAAGCCTGTCGGCGCCTGATGAGTGCGCGAGAGCTTGTCGCGAGGGTGAACCACCAAGAATTTGCTACTATCATTTCACATTGGAGTATTACACCGTTTTGGGAGCGTAAGTTTTCTTATTTCTATAAAACTTTGACATTTAAAAAAACTCCAATCAAACTTACTTGGGATCTTAAAAGTTTGATTACTTACTTACCTGGCTGAGTGCAAATTAATTAGCGTGAAATAATATTGCTGCCCTTCGCTTCTGCGCGTCCTTCGGCGGATAACTTTTAATTGGATGTGAACAGGCGACGCGACGCGACGTACAAAGCGGGTGTACAACTTCGGCCATTCTTTAGGCGAACAAAGAGTTTTCTTGCGGTGACCGCTTGCATTTGATCATTTTGTGCAACAAATTTGTGTGGAGTGTGAGCGGTGCAATTGAAAATGCGATATTTGACTTCATTTAAATCTAAATGTTATATTTATGCGAGCGCCGCCCATGGTAATGTCTGTTAAATGTCAACTGCAGACAATGTAAACGCCGCCATGATTTCAATGTTTATGCTCAAATGACCTTTAGGAAAGACACAGAATGCGATTTGCAAATGCACCAAACAGACGATTTTGTCAAGGACTTGCGGTTTGTAAGAGTCGCAACATAATTGTCGCTTGACATTAGTTGTGAAGTTATGTGTCAAAAGTCTTGTTACAATATTTAAATGAGTACAAGTAATTACAAGTACATAAAATGTATTAAACTGTGTGAACAGATTAAATTATTCTTTCTTTTCATTCGATACATAACCCATATGTTCCATGTTTCTTGCAGGAAAAAAAATTAGCATTGAATCATAATTTTAGAATGCTTTCGGTCTGCATTAAGTTTAAACTCAATTCCTTAAAAGCTTTCGCATTGTTGATGTTCAATGCAGGAAACAGAACTTCCGCGTAATGCAGCTCAATTTCTTTATGTAAACTTATGCGTTTTCCTTCATGCAAGTGCATTTTAAAAGTGCTTGGCTTCATCCGCCTGACCGGCGAGTGATTTTAATCGCAATTTCTCGGTAAAAAGCTATTCCTTTCACGCATGAAATCATCCACAAAATTTCACTTTAATAAAACTTTTACTTTTGGAGCGCGCATTAATGTGGCGAAAGAATTAAACCACGACGCGGATTCGTTTCATCGGGATATTTAAGTCAAGTCTTCAGCAGATTATGTCAACTGCGTGTGAGGAGATTTTGTGGGGAAGCATGCAACAGTACATGACATCAACAGGTAATTAAAAATTTGACCGCAATAAAGAGACTGCACTGATGCAATTGTGCAACCTCAGTCGATGGTGAGCCATGCGTTTAATTAAATGTGCTTATAGCTGACTTAAATGGCGTTTTTGGCTTATTAAATTGCGCCTCAGAATCTTATGCTCTCTGCAGCACAATTTTATCGTTCCGACCATGTCGATATGGCGACAAAGATCTTCCAAATAGGATGATGTGAAAGATCTGCACTGAAAGAGCCAAAATTAATGCTAAAGCTCATATTGCCTCGTTAGAGCTCACAGGTAATATTGCCAAATCCGAATGGCCTCTTGGCACTTAGACTGCGGCGTGAGAAAATCTATGGCAATTGGGTTCGGGATTAAGTAACGTCTAACTACGAACATGTGGTGGCAAATCTGCGTTCACCCATGGATTGTGTCGTGGTGCGCTCTTGCCCTTATATAGAAGGTGTTGATTGAGCGCACAAATTGTATGTGAGCGAACCTTATGCGCACGGGAATTACCTAAGAATGCGACCGAATGACATAATGGGGCAGCAATTTTTCAACGAACAAACTTAATTAGACCATTTTGAGGGCTCATTAGGCGTGCAATTAATTAATTTCGTTTCCAATCCACGCAGAGCTTGCCAAGTGTGCACACCAAATGCTACCAACACAGTATGGAGTCACTGCCAATGCGTTCTCGCCGATGGTGTGGAGCGTGGAATCTTAACCGCCAATCGTATGATCCCTGGGCCAAGTATACAAGTGTGCGAGGGCGACAAGGTTGTCATTGACGTCGAAAATCACATGGAGGGCATGGAAGTCACCATCCATTGGCATGGAATCCATCACCGTGGATCACAGTACTACGACGGTGTCCCTTATGTCACGCAATGTCCAATTCAGCAAGGAAACACATTCAGGTAAACATTCCATTCAAGCATATCGAAGCTTTCAATATTAAGTAATTAAGACAATAACAATTGTTGCAAGCACATAAATAGTTTCTTCGCATGACTTGAAGTCAGTGGCCAAAAACAATTAGTTTAATGGTGTTCTTACGAAATTGTTTAGATATCAATGGACCGCTAATTACGGCACCCACTTCTGGCACGCACACACAGGCCTTCAGAAGCTCGACGGTCTTTACGGCAGCGTCATTGTGCGCCAGCCGCCATCGCAAGACCCCAACTCTCACCTGTACGACTTTGATTTGACCACGCACATCATCTTGATCAGTGATTGGTTGCACGAAGACGCCGCCGAACGCTATCCTGGCCGTTTGGCCGTCAATACCGGTCAAGATCCCGAGTCACTGCTCATCAACGGCAAGGGTCAGTTCCGCGATCCCAACACTGGCTTCATGACGAACACACCGCTCGAGATATTCACGATAACGCCCGGCCGCCGGTATCGCTTCCGTATGATTAACGCATTCGCGTCCGTCTGCCCAGCACAGGTGACCATCGAAGGACACGGAATGACCGTTATCGCTACAGATGGTGAGCCTGTGCACCCAGTGCAGGTCAACACACTTATTTCGTTCTCAGGTCAGTTATTAAAAACTCTTTTAAATTTGTTTCTTAACTCATTGCACGTTGTTTTCTTCTGTTTGAAATTATTGGAAATCTGTTGAAAAATTGTGTCTGAGAAGGTCGATAATTTGTCAAAACAAAAAAAAAAGTTGTCTGATGTAATTAATTGGCGGCAAAACTTTTAACGGCGATAAACTTCTCATAAAAAGGTTGTTTCTTTAAATACGCTGCTACTCAGCCAGAACCAATGCGGCTACACCGCTTCCACTGGACCCTGGCCACGAAAGTGTTTCGTGTGTTACTTATGTTAAAAATAAAAACATATTTATTCGAGTACATACAGTAGTCAATCCAATTAAGTAGAGGTTTCACGCCAATGTTTTGCTGCAGACAAATCGCTGTTAAGAAACGCTTTGGTCGAGCCATGGACATGTAAAAGCTTTTAAAATAATTAACTGCAATACGTTTTCAGTGCAATTTTTCTACCTTTTGACTGTGGCTTATGTTCAACAGTTGAGTTCAGCGGTTGCCTAATCGCTTAAGGTGTTAAGCCGAACGTGATTTTGTTAGTCAATCGAAGGTGTGATTAGGCAACTCGAAGACTGGTGATCTGCACTTCCTGATAACGGGAATTCTGTGTGAAAATTTCATTTTCCTGTTGATCGATTTTAATTAAGTTTGTTTTTTATCTTCGATGTTTACCATTGAGTAGTTTTGTAAAGCTTTTGAGTACTTTCAAGTCCTGAGAAAATCCAATCAAATCTACTTAAGTAATTTATAAGTCGTTAAAGCGATTAGCACTCGTTAGCGAGATGGAGAGAAGTAAAAATGCTAAATTAAATGTTAATTGCTTAGGCGAACGTTACGATTTCGTGATCACCGCCGATCAGCAAGTTGGAGCTTTCTGGATTCAAGTACGTGGTCTTGGCGAGTGCGGCATCCGTCGCGTCCAGCAGCTTGGCATCTTGCGTTATGCTCGTGGCCCCTATCAACCCGCTTCACCGGCGCCAACCTACGATGTCGGCATCCCACAGGGTGTGGTAAGTACCATATCTGCCATATTTCATCATAAATCATAGCAATTGATTTCATTTAACCAAACTGCATGGCGGCAGCTAGTTAATCTTTTGAAAAAAAAAATATTGCACGCCGCCACCCGTTGAGTGTGACCACCGAGTGTACAAAAATCATCAAAAGAAACGCCGAATCGTCTTTTGTACATAAACAGTGATTTCCTTCGAAAAGTACGTTTTTATTGAAACGTGTTTTGGCTTAAGTAAAGATCACTCTTTCCATGTTTTCTTTTGTTTTAATCTGTTTTATTTGTATTTATTTATTTGTTGAGCTCTTCTTCCATATGGGTCGTTTGTATATTTCCTCTGCAGCACTTTAGTATGTAAATTAAATTGTACAGTACCTTGTTTATAAACTGAAAAGCAACCGGAGCGCGCGATCTTGATCTTTGCAAATACAAACAAACATGTACATATAAACGGCATCTCTCCGATGTTCATCGACTCCTCTTTTTCACCATTCTTCAGTATATTTTAAACATAAATGTTAAGAATGTAAATACAATTGTAATTTAAATTCACCACTTTGTAAATGATAAACGATTCCCACTTTTTGTCTGAACTCATAAATCAGCTCGGTAAGTTTCAACGAGATCATTTTTCACTTCATTTACTTTATATAAAATAAATAAATTCACTCATTTCTATGTATATTAAATCAAAACTAATTCATACTTTCTTACATCTCGAAACCCAAACAAAAAACTATGTAAATATTCAACTGTGTCCGTCCTACCGATACCAAACAAACCAAAAAAAATGATCTCCTCATTGTCGGGATGGTCACATAAACATAAATCAGGTAATGAATCCTCTGGACGCTCAATGTAACCGCGAACGCGATGACGCCATCTGTGTGAGTCAATTGAAGAACGCCAAGGAAATCGATCGCGGTCTATTGCAAGAGAAACCCGACGTCAAGATTTTCCTGCCATTCCGTTTCTATTTGTACCGTGTGGAAGAGCTCTTCCAGCCCAACACATACAATCGATTCTTAGGTTTGTTTCTTAAGATACACAAGTGTAAATGGCCCAACTAATTGTCAACGAATTATTTTACAGTCGCCCCAACTGGTGACCATGTCATCTCACTGATTGATGAGATTTCGTACTTGTCAGCACCAGCACCGCCAATCTCACAATACGACGATATCAATCCGGAGCAGTTCTGCAACGGAGACAACCGACCAGCAAATTGTGGTCCAAACTGCATGTGCACTCACAAAATTGATATTCCATTGAATGCCGTTGTTGAAATTGTTCTCGTTGATGAAGGTAAGGACGTTTTCTTTTCGAAACAAAAAGTACTGAACAAGTTTTATGACAATGCAATAATTGAAAGTAAATACAAAATCATTGAATACAACCAATTTAAAGACAAATTGGCCGTGACTTTGTGCACAATCGCGATTAAGTAGCTGCAAAATAAATATTTCAGCCACTTAAAGAAATTAATTTTTTTTTATCTCCACTTTACGACACTTCACTACGAGTGGTCTACTTGAAGATTTGAATCTGGAAGCTTTTTACAATACTTGAGAGATAAGATAAAACGAGCTTCTGTATATTCATATTAATATTAAATTAAAAGCTTTTAATAAAGCTTATCGCATTAAAGTTGTCAAAAGGCTTTATCTATTAATTTACATTTTAGGAGAGCTTTTAAATGCAAGAGCTTTCCTAAAACTTTTGTTGTTTTACGAGAGAGAAAAAATAAATTGTGATTTTTCCAGTCCAACAACCCAACTTGAGTCATCCATTCCATTTGCACGGATACGGCTACAAAGTCATCGGTATTGGCCGATCACCCGACACAACAGTACAAAAGATTAACTTGAAGCACGCCCTCGATCTTGATCGTCGCGGTCTCTTGCACAGACAATACAATTTGCCACCAACAAAAGACACAATCGCCGTGCCCAACAATGGCTACGTCGTACTCAGGTTCCGTGCTGATAATCCTGGTAAGTACCACCAGCAGTGATGGCGGTTGTCAATTTGCTTTGTTAACACGTCACCACATTTCTGTCACCGCAGGTTTCTGGCTGTTCCATTGTCACTTCCAGTATCACATTGTGATAGGAATGAATTTGATTCTGCAAGTGGGCACACACGCCGACTTGCCGCCAGTGCCGCCCGGTTTCCCCACATGTGGCGACCACAAGCCAAATATACCAATTAATTAGGAAATGTGTGCATCTCATACAAGTTTTTTTTAACTCCAACGCTTTACAGAACATGTTTCTCTCTCCTTATTTGTGTTTGTTTGATTGATTGATTGATTTATAATTTAACAGAACAATCGCGATTGCCGGAGCAGTGTCGTCTTGCATTGGCTCCGGTGGAATTTTTTTTTATGTGAAATTGTTGCCCATCCTAAATGCATATAAAATCAAAAAACGCATCTAATTTTAGATCCATTTAATTTTAGTCATGCTCTATTTTCTTCTATTCATCCCTTAAACACATTTTCCCCTTGATATCCTTTCTTGACTAAACTTTTGTCATCATTTCAAAATAGTTCAAATTATCCTCTTTAAATATTTATTTAAACATTTCACGCTCTATTTTCATTGATTTTCTTTATTTCCTAACAAATGTCCTTTTCTCTCTCACTCTCTCTCTTGCTATCTTCCTGTTTATCATTAACTTTGTTTAAATAGTGTAATTATTATCAAATGTTTCCAAGGGCGCAGTCCATTTACATCTCCTTCGATCACCATTTTGTAAAGAAACGCCATAATTTTGTAGTAGTCCTTTTGTATCTCTATATACTCATTGTAAATTTAAATATTTAACTGCAACAAAACAATTTCTGTCAATTGTTTATCAGTCCTCTGGTGCTTGTATTATCTCTATTTACATTCCTTGCCCAATTTCCACTCCTTTAAATTATAAATATATGTATATTGTGTATTATATCTTAAGGGAATTGAATACTCAAATCGAAATCATTTCGCTCATAAACTTCTTTTTATACGTAATTTAAAGAAAGTATACATTTAAGTGTATGTATATAATGCGAGCACTTTTAAATGAAAAACTTTTATAGAAATGTACATAAAATAAAAGATAAAAACAAAAATATAAATAAAAAGTGTAAAAATTATTATTTTAGATGTAAATTGAAATACTAACATAACCTCTTTAAGTTGTTAATATTGTGTGAAATAGAAGCTTTTGTGTCCTACAGAATAAGTGTCCCTAAATGTAAAAATTCTTAAATTGGTAAGTCCTTCTAGATAACTTTCCACTTTCTTTATAAAACTTGTAAATTCGGGGAAATTCGGTTGGAATATTATTTTTGCTTTCAAATGAAAAGCTTCTCAAAGACTCTAACTATTCACTAATTAAAATTCTTACCAAAAAAACTACTCAAGGTTCTGAATCCACTGGACGCTCAATGCGACGTCAAACGAGCCGATGCGATTTGCGTGAGCAACATGAAGAGCGCCAAAAAGATAGATCACGGTGTCCTCGTCGAACGTCCCGACGTCAAGATCTTCCTACCATTCCGCTTCTTCTTCTACCGTCCCGAGGAGCTTTTCACTCCAAACACCTACAATCGCTACCTCGTAGCCGAAGGTGGTGACCACCTTATCTCACTGATTGACGAAATCTCCTACGTCTCACCACCATCGCCGCTGATCTCCCAGATGAGCGACATCTCACCCGAGCAAATATGCAACGGTGACAATCGGCCTGCATCATGCGGCCCAAATTGCATGTGTACACACATGGTTGACGTGCCACTGAACGCAATTGTCGAAATTGTGCTGGTGGACGAGGTGCAGCAAACGAATCTTAGTCATCCGTTTCATTTGCACGGCACCTCGTACCACGTCATCGGCATGGGTCGGTCGCCAGACGCCAATGTCAAGAAGCTGAATCTTAAGCATGCACTCGAGTTGGATCGTCGTGGTTTGCTGCATCGTGAGTTCAGTCGGCCACCTCTTAAGGATACGATTGCCGTTCCCAATAATGGATATGTCGTTATACGATTTCGGGCTGATAATCCTGGTATGCCTTTGATCTTTGCTGCATGTTGACGTTTCTTGTTAACAAAAATTGTTTTACTTGATAGGTTTTTGGCTCTTCCATTGTCACTTCATGTTCCACATTGCGATCGGAATGAATCTAGTGGTTCACATTGGCTCTCAAGCCGATCTGCCGCCAGTTCCGCCCAACTTCCCCAGATGTGGTCACCATTTGCCGCCTATCAAATATCACTGATTGCCGTAGCTTAATATTTACTGCGTTTGTTTGTACCAAAATTATTTTATAGTGAAAGTAAATCCGCGCATTTGTCTTCTGTATTTGACTCCTAATGGCGGACAGGGTAATGTCTTAGAGACCTTCTTGCAGATTATTGTGAACAGGGTTTGCCATTTTGACGTCATCAGCATGAGGGTGCACACATTTGACAAATATGGTGACTAATTTTAAGTCAATGGGATTAAAACTAAATAAATTTTCGTGTTATAGTTATTAAGACTTAAGGACAATTGGATATTGAAATGAGAGTTGTGAAAATTTTGCAAAGATAAATGTAAAAAATGTATTTTTATTATTAAAAATAGATAATAAACTGTTAAATGTGTATACGAATAAATTTCATTTTTTATTTATTGGGAAGCAGATAAAAGCCAAAAATTTCCTGGTGAATGAGATTACTTTATGGAAATTGTTTACCTCTAAATTGATAATTTAAAATCGATTGAACATAAAAAATCGTCTTCAGAATATTTATTACATTTATTTTTTATATTTTTACGATTATTGAGTACAGATTATTGATGTATTTTACAGTTCAAAAAGCGTTTATGACGCCAACTTAACATTCAATTGACCTTGTGTACATAAAACGAGATTAGACACTGATTAGCTGCTCAGCTTTGACACGAAAATACATTAAAATAATTCGAGTGATTATTACATAAATATATTTGCATGTTGTTGCAAACTTAACCTAAATTTAAAAAAAAACTAAAACTAAAATCGGTCTATTTGATTGAAAAAATTTAGGGAAAACAGAAAGCTACCGACAATAAAAAAAACTCCACATTTAAAATTGGGTTGTAAAACGTCACTTCTTATAAAACCAGCTTATACTTTAAGAATTAAATTGATTTTTCCCAACGCTTTAATCTGACTGTTTGATCGGATTGACTATTTTCATTGAAATGGCAACTAATAATTTATTGGTGGTAATGAAAAATCAATAATAAAATTTGTATGAAAAGAATTTGTTATTACACGAACACCTCTAATCGAGGCCGTTGTCCATATGCCGGGAGCGCGACATCGAGCGTGACTTGGAGCGCGATCGCGTATGGCGTGGCGATTTACTGATGCCACGCGAGTCAGATCGCCGCGGTGACATGACGAGCGACTTGGAGCGGCTACGGCCGCCACCATCGCGCGAGTCCTTGGTGCGCGATCTGCGTGAGCGTGATCGCGAGCGAGTGCGCGATCGTGATCCAGATCGTGAGCGCGTGCGACGATCGCGGGAGCTCCTGCGACTGCGGGAACGCGACTTGGACCTAGACGAGGAAACAAATTCATCAAAATTAGCATTTTGTTGTGCAAAAAAAAACTTCTAAAATGGGCAACAAGAAGAGATTTAAAAATATAGAACAATCAATGAAGAGCATAATGTTTTCTGAAGCTGGTGTGGTGAACACAGTGAGAAGATTAGGCGCGCGTTTATGTTTCGACAACAGCGGGGAGTTTCTTCGCTCCAACTGGTGCGACGTGTGAAGCATCGACCACACCCGTCAATGGGATGGTGAATATTCTCGGCAGTTCTTCGGGGATGAGTGTCTGAATGACTAAGCGACGGTCTGCAAATTTCGATTGAGTTCTCTACTGAGAGACTGGTCGACATCGACGGACGTTCAGACTCTTGTAAAATGTATAAATTAAAAATATTAACGTAAAAATAAATGAAAACTCACACTGTCTGGCAACCCTTTGACTTTATGATCTCTCTGTTTATATGAGATCGTGCTCGATTCACATGTTCTGCACAATTTAGTGCGCTGGAGAACAACACGCATGTTGGGAGGCATGAGGCAGAGTTCGTTTCGAGAAGTTGGCGCGAACACAGAATGTAGTGTGCCGTCGCGACTTTGGTACGCAGCGCTCGCGGAGATACCGTGTCAATTGTGCCACACAAACACCCAACACCCACAGCGCTGTTACGTTTGAAAACTCGAAGAAGCTTGACTCTGGGGAATCACTGTCACGCGGGCAGAACACACTTAGGAAGTTCGAATCAAATCGTATGGGATTTCGAAGCAATCTACGGAGACCTTGCGGAGAGGAGGCGCACATTCGGCCGCACGACTTGCGTCTGCAGTTCAACCGTGTCGTGCTTGTTCAATCGATGCTGCGGTAGACAACAGTGGGCAGAGGTGGCATTTCTGCCGTTGAACAACAGACTCGTCGTCTTTTAGCGATCACACACTGTGCAAATTCAGTGTGTGGCGCGCTTTCGATGTATATAAAAATATAAACAATTAACAATCTGTTTCAATATTAACAATAACAAACAAAAAAGGCAACAAAAAACTTAAAACAAAAAAATCAATTAAAACATACAACTGGCGACTGGGGCGCGCTTGCCGCTCGCTCCACGTGCGATAGCGCTGAATATCGGTCTCGGTTCAGGGAGAGAAGAGTCTACGATCGTGGCAACGTTAGAGAAGACGCATGTTTAATGGTATCGTGCCTCGTGACGCTCTGCGAGTGATTCGGAAACTTGGCTTGACCGTTTTTGTGTGTGAGTGTGTCTATATATCGAGTCTACGGTGATTTGTCGGAGGTGGAGATTCGGACGGTTCGCACGCAGGGAAGAAGGCCTATCTACACTGAAGGTCCCTCACGTCAGGGGATGATCAGTTCGTGAGGCGATCGTGTGGGACCAGCAACACAATCGCTTTACAACCGCAAGATAAATGGCGCTTGCCCGCTTAAATGCAATGACGCAGAAGACGACGACGCTGGCGACTTGGCAGCACACGATGGGAGGAGGCGCTCAGAAGCCGCCGCCAACGCTACTTTCAACAAATTCGCTCAAGAATTTTGTGTCAGTGTGTGTGTGTGTGTTTGAGATAGCACTTGTTCAGAACTCAGCCGTGCATTAACCTGTTACAAACACATGCAATTTTGGTTGTTCATTGCTTTCAAAATATTTGTTGTTAAATTGACTCCTCAAAATCAATAAAGTTAATCAAAAAAAAAAAACCTCTCATTTGAAATATTGTTAAAACACAAAAATCAATGCTGAAAACCCAAGATCTGGACGTTGTCATCAACGTAATATTAATTAAAAATGAAGCAAACAAATGGAGGAAGCTTGTCTCAATTATTGATTCATCTGCATTTAACTTAATCTCAGGGAAGACTGACCTGCGTCGCCGGCGTCGGCAGTCGCGAGCATAGTGGCCCCGGTCTCCACACTCGTAGCATCGATCGTCCGGATGGAATGGACGGCCACGGCTGCGTGATGGTGGTCCGCGGTATCCACGGCTCGACTTGCCATTGGACAGTTCGACGCGCGCCCGTCGTCCGCAGATTGTACGGCCATCTAGGCCGCGAACCGCGTCTTCGGCGTCGCGGGGATCTTCAAATTCGACAAAAGCGAATCCGGGTGGATTGCGAGCGATCCAAACGTTTCGCAGCGGCCCATAGTAGCTGAATGTGTCCTCAAGTTCATTTTTGCGGGCGCTGTTTCCCAAATCACCAACGTAGACTTTGCAGTCGTTTGGATAGCGCGACATTTTCTTCGACTGTAAAACAATAAAATAAATAAATAAATATTCGGTTAAAACTTAAAATACATAAAACAAAGACGCAATTTTCGTTCCACTAGATTTTCGCCCAATAAGAACCTTGAACCGACGCTGATGAGTGCACAAAAACCAACTTGCCTTTTCTTTTTGTCGCGTTTCACTCAAATAATTGTCGCAAACAAATTTAAATTTAGTTTGTCGTGATAAAAACTGTTTTTTTTTTCCTGAAAATAGCGTCCCAAAATACTTTCTTCAGACAACAAATTCTTCTCCAAACAGAATGAAGTGAAAAATCGATATTCAACTTGCCATCAACCGGCAATGCGCACAGCAGCAACTTGGTAGGCGTCACTTTTTATTTTTAGATAAGATTTCAATTTACGACCAGCACAAGTGCACCCACAAAACGGCGCCTATTTTTTTGCCACTAAATTCCAGAAACTCACCATCTCCGTCGCAGGAATTGCCAGTGCTAGTTTTTCTGCAGGTATTTGCCCAAATGTGTAAGCAAACTAAAATGGCGTTTCGATGTGCACAACACTTTCGGGAGACCACTCTTATTTCCAAAGCCCTTCGGCAGCAACGCACAAAGTCACAATAAATTTGTTTATGAGGCGACAAAACCGAGGAAAGAACCGGGTTCCGCGGGAGTTTTTCTTGATTAAATCGGTAGCAGACTTTTTCAATGGGATATTTTCAATTGAAGCACAA
>JANSTS010005586.1:0-13583 GCA_026546915.1 Sylvicola fuscatus | reverse complement strand
TAAGCTTACGACGTCTGATTGTTACCGCTAGAAATATTATAAGAATCGCAGACATTCGCGCATCTTTTTTGCATGCGAAACTATTAGATTTCCAAAATAGATCATTCCCGAGTAAATAAGTTCAGCATCGCTAAAACTGCCAATCTGTTAACCGTAATTCATCTCAGATGAGTGGAGTACTGAACGTAAGAGGCATTCATTGAGATTGACAAGATACACGCTGTTCGCTTCATCAAAATGTCAAGAGACTCCTTATCAAGGATATCGAGTTGCAAGAGGTGTGTGTCTTGAGCGATACAAGTATACTTGAAACGATTGCTGCGCGCATTTTCAGTCGTGATTGCAAACACTTATGCCATAATAAAATGAATCACGTTTCCATTGTTTCAGTATGGAGCATACATGTTGCAGGAATAATCATTCCAATAGAAGAAATGGTATTTTTAACATTAAGATTTTCGGTGTGAGATTCTATAAGTAACAAGAGAGACACAAGCACGAACTTAAATCTGGCATCATGAATTTAAACAAAATACATTGCAGTACAGGGTAATGTCAGAGTTTCTAACTGACTACATTTATTATTTATATAATGCTTTTATTGCAAATGTAATGAAAAGTTTTAAATTTATTTACTTACTTATTTTACAATCAAAGTGCCGGCATATGCACTCAATAACTTCAGTAACGAATCTACATATTACAGCCACAAAAATGCAATATAAAAATAAATGCCAACTTCAGAGGGAATGCAACAGTTCTGAATTCTCCATCGTCTGCAAGCTGCTGCTGCTGAATTTTGATGACATGCAAAATGATGGCAATTTATTACATTTTTTTCTTCTTCACTTTCACTCACATTTGTCGACATATTTTGCATGTTGTGTGATCTGGTGAATATGGGAATTTAATTTTGAATTGTGCCTTGTGGTATTTGCGTTGCGCCTTAATGTAGACCATTCCAACGTATTCCACTGTTCGCTGAATCGACATCTTAATTCTTTTCTAAATTCAGCATTGTAAGTTCTTGCAAAAAGAAAAACTTGCAAAAGTTAACAATCAAACAGGGATAACTCAGAGCTGCATGAAGAGAAACTGCTGGAAAAACTTTGCTGAAAAATCAGTCAATAAAATACTGAAAGTTCGACGTATTATATTCAATCTGCACTTTGTTCACATTGTCGAACTTTTGCAAGTAACTTGATGAAAAAAGCAGCGCAGTTGCATAGAACTGTCGTAAATATTTGGTTTATGTGAAACCATAAAGCATAAAGACTTTTGTCTGGGCCATCGTGGTTTTTATTCGGATTTTATACATCGTATGCTTGCAGTTGTGTGAATGATAGGAATCATAACACACCCACTTGAATTCGTGTTGTCAATTGTTGGTTTATATTATTGTGATGGTCGTAAAGTGAATGATATGATGTCATTTGTAGAATCAGTAATGTCGTCTCCTCGGAAAATGTTTAAAGTATGAACAGTTCACCTGGTCCATGTTGATCTCAGATTTAAATAATTTTTCCTAGCCATTTAGGCTACAAAAACAGCAACTTTAAACAAAACACAATAAATTGTCATGCATTTACAATTAACTTTACAATACGAGATTTTATTATGTTCAGACTAATAATAAATTCCACTCACAAACATATGAGAATAAAGTAAATACATGCCAACAAAGTTTGCCAAGCCCGACGACAGCAGGCAACAAAAACCAGAGTGGCCGACCCACAAAGCTGGAGCAGCAGTCGCATCCACATGATATTAAAGTACAAAAAAAAAAGTTTGTGACACTTTAATTACGATGTCTACAAAGCAGAAGAATGATATGATTAGAAGCTTCATCCCCCTTAGAGATTATGAGCCCGACATGTTGTCATACACGTACAATATCGCTCATGTTATAATATTCAAGTAATTTAAACACAAAAAAGTTGCCACACATAAAGTTAGGTAGGTTCCCATTCATCTGTCATTCAGTAGCATTACACATTCCGAAATGACGGTAAATGGCAGAAAATTTGCATTTACCACGTCACCAAAGGCGAAAGTTGCATATTACAGCTGAATTGGGTGCATAATCCGACAAACACCCTTACCACTAAACTTTGCTTAATAGAAAACGTGTAATGAAAATACAATGTGTTGCAAACAAACGCGAAACACGCTGCTTGTTTGCGAATGAATGCGTGCATTTAGTGCATTGAATGGAAAGTAAGTGAAACAGCTTTAAATGCTGCCTTAATTTAGTGGCAAAACAATGCAATCCACTTAAACACAAATATTTGAATTTATTGTGCTATTGCCGCCATTGTATTCCAGGAGTATGTTATAGTTGCCTCTCGTACACAATAAATTAAGAAAGCACACGAGTTCTTTGTATCAGCATTTTTCACCGTCAAAGTTAATTAAATTTAATTGTATTTGCCGTATGCACTGAATGTGTAATGAAACGATGCGCTGTTGCCGTGTAATTTATGGCAAAGTCAGAGCTTTACTTGGGCGATGGCGTGCATTCTTGTTCAGTGTTTTATTGTCGTGATGTCGAGTGCTACTTAACACAGGTGCGAGATGCTCTGGCACGGTGTCGTGTTGGTATTTTATATGAAAGGGTTGTTCTGCGCGAATAAGGGTCGCTGCAACTAGCAGCCAGTGTCATCTCCATTGCGGAAGTTCGCCGACTTCCACCTTTCGCGCGCTCGGTTCATGCGGGAATATACTCGCTGGAATCCCAGTAGAATGAATAGCTTTTCGAGCGTCACTCTAAACTCACTGAAACGAGATAACGCACTCTAAGTGACAAATTGGTATTTAATTGATGAGCATCTTCATCAACGTCAAAGACGTTCATGTACATCGTACATGTCGTCTTTCTTGGTAACTTCTTTTTTCTGAATTGTTCTCGGGGGACTTTTAAAGAGGCTTAATTAATTACAAGTCGCCTGCAAACAAATGAGAGTTTTTGCAACAACAATTTTAATTTGATAAAGCAATCTGTATTGCAACCACAAGTTTCGTCCTGAATCATTCAATATTCTAAATGCCCAATAACATATACATACATTGTATGAAACAGCCCGTAAAACCGAAAACTTACGTTCAGCTACTTGATGAGCTTAAAATGAATTCCATGTTCCACTGAAAATTATGTAAAATGTAGCAAGTAAATCATTGACGTTCGTGAAACTGCTCACGTCTTTGCAAACTTTATCCTTGTGAAATAGAGCACTCAGCATCATACATCTCTGCTATACATATTCATACATTAAGAGCACATTGAAGAAGATGTAAAAAAAAAAACATTTAGGACAGTCTCACTCACCGAAACATACACTTTCGGATGCATAAAGATGTTTTTCACAATTCCTTTTTGCTCGCCTCGGCTTATGCAGGCCACTTTCAAGGTTATATGCTGTTTTCAGTCTGCCATCATTTTCATAGCAACGAAAATGGACTCGCGCCAACCGCACGTACAACATTTGCGGCTATCTTTTGCTTCTAGGCGAGTACATCCGACAATTCAACAAGAGGAATGTCTTTTCCGTTTGAACAAATTCTTTGCCGGCGTAATAATGTTCGCGACGACTCCACATGCATTGCCCATCGCGAGTCAACAACATCTTTTCACAAATTTCATGCTAAAATCGTGTGCCATTGAAAAATTTTCTGTGAGCCAGCATCCAGCACTACTTTGTCCAATGGACCATGCATGACACACACAAATGAAATCAACGGACATAAACATTTTCTTTTGTGTGTGTGGTGGGGGGGCTGGGAGTTTTCAGCATTTCTTGTGCTTTCCATACCCAAGTAAAAGATTGCGTTCACCCAATATATGCTAAATTTAGCTGAGCACACACACAAAGGACGGCGCATAATTTTGCCTAAACTTTATATTTTCCTTGTGGATTTTATGATAATTCTGGCTGCTGCGGCCACATGGGAAATTGAAAAAGTTAAGGTTCGATTTGCTTGGAGGGATATGCGGTTTGATCTTTTATTCAAAGTGTCTTTATATGTGCATGCACAGCTTAAACGTAAAACGGAGTTTAATTAAAGGAATATTGGAAGACAGTGCGCTATGCATCTGCAAAACCCTTTCTGCATGTTCTTTTGATTATATTTTGCGTTGCTGCTGAGACGTTAGCGTAAACGAGTAGGATGTAATTTAAATTCCAAACGAATTTGAATTAGAAACTTTACCGTTTTCAAACTTGATAAAGTCTTAAATTGGTTTCATTAGTCTACTAAATGCTGTACATTTTCTGCAAAAAGAAAACACTTTTCAACTACTGACTTGGACGAAATGTTGTGTGCAGCTAGAACGCATTTGCAGGCTGCCTATTGACCGAATATCATCGAAACTTCTGTAACTACAGTCAGATTGTTGTTGAGAAGAAATTCCAGCATCCGCAGGTACTCACTAGCTTCAATTGGTATGCGGTTGAATAAACAGGGAAATTGTTGCAATGCAATTTAACAGCAGTGAGGGCAAATAAACTTTTTACGTAAACAAACAGAAATTTCGCAGAACAATGGTCCGTCAAGATTAGAAGCTTACACTCCATACCCGCCCTATAGTGGCTCTACCGCATGTTAACATAAGCCGCAAAATTGTTTATTGTTTCGTCATTGTTTAGTTGTACAAACCCTTAATCTTCGTCTTCGGTTGCTGGTGCTTTTGTTTCAGCGGCTCTTATTATGCATAGCTCATACGATACAGCATTGACTATATTGATCTATTTGTCCATTTCGCAAATTTAAAGTAATCGAAATTGTTTTCTTAGATAAACTATATGCATCAGTTTCGATTAATAATTGATAAAATATAAATCTTTATCGTACAGAGATGGTATAACTTAATTATATTTACTTGAGCAACTAATTGTTCTACCGCAAATTTATTAAAATTGAATCAAATTTTCAATGCATCGTAACGCCTTATTTCTTCAAAGTTGGTTCATGCAGTGTTATGAGCAAAAGCGCAGAATTATAAATACTGACTAAATTTAGTTTGTTGATAAAGTTTTCAAGGAGGCAATTTGTTGTTCTTGATTGAGTTTCTTGACTGAAAGTGTATACGCATTGGCAAACGATCGACAGCTATGATTGAGCGCAAGTCTCCGTTGGGAAGTGAAATTTATCGAAAATGTTATAAACTCATAAACAGACATTTTGGCCTAAAGTAATTGAAAATTTCAGTGTTTTTCTTCGTTGTCACAACTTCCCTAGAAACTTATCAGTGCCAATTTATATACTTTGATTACAAGACAAATTGAAATTTGAGACAGCGCCTAACAGCTAAGAGATAATATTAATACTTTGAAACTAAGGAAACTATTTGCAAAGACTTAAGAGAGTAATAAGATAAGTAAACTTTCAGATTATATAAAGAAAACCATTGTGTATTGAGATAGCCATTAGATTGAATTCCTGAATGTTGTATTATCACTTGTTATGTCTTGGCAATCCATCTTCTTTAATAAACGTCTTTGCAGATTCTTAAGCGAGCAAATACTTTGCGTTTGAGTTTTTTTTTTTGTTGGACTCTTTTTCAAATACAAAATGTTGTCATTTTTTTGGCAGTGGTGGTTTTCACAATTTTCGGCCATAAAATATCGAAACGATATAATCTATAAATCCGCAATAACACATTGATGACAAAATGTAACTAGTAACTCAATCTTTTGCCGATGCTTAACCCTTTACATGGCAACTATTGCGATAGTATTCTGATGAATGCTGCAAACATACGGTAATAAAAGAATGCGAGCCACAGCTGAGGAGCATATATTTTCGGCATATAATCTGTAGATTCATTGCGCTCATAAAATTGTATAAAGGGCAGCGGCACAAAAAGCTCGATGTGATTCGCTGTTCGCATATACCATAGCATCGCACACATGTAATAGTTTATGCTGTTCGGTGATGGCGTTTTGCGTGTATGCATTTGTGTAATCGAATTTTATGCTCGCCATTGTATCAATTTATAGAATTTTTTCCCCGCCTGATTCATCTGAAATCATAATTCAGGATGTTTGCAAGGACTCTCGCATATGTGCGCCTGACATAATCGATTAAAGTTTATGTGTTTGTTCTTCTTTCTCTCTGCGATGGTTTTTTTCTGAGGAGTTGGGGTCGACACAAGAACTTCCTCAATGGCATTGTCTAGCTTGCAATAATATTCAGTGTGTAGAAAATGTTGTGGCGTAAGCTTTTTGCTTTAGCTTTAAATCTATTCCACGTTGCTATGGAAATGGGAAGAGAAGTTTGAGGCTCAGATGTTGGCATAACCACAGAAAAGCACACAAAAAGTGCGCTTGTTGCCCGACTACATATGGCAGATTTAAAATGCATTCAAGGATTATGGTGAGCTGCATATGTATGTAGTTTGAAAAAGCTTAGCTGTTTGTTTTAATCCTTCTATATGCACCGTAACGAGCAACGGCATATCGACTAACTAAAATATGCACTTCTTGGAATTAGACGCTATTGCATCTAGAAATCAAACACATTTAAGTCTAGTAAAATAGGTTTTTTGTCTTAACATGTTTTTAGAAACGCTTAAATCTAATAACAGTTACTCTGTGAAATGACGAGAAGATAATCACATAAAATTTTTCTAATACATAAAACAAGAATTAAAGTATATTAACGATTAGAATCTTGTGTTGTCGGGCATCTTGACAAAGTATGCAATTTTATCGATCGGCACGTTGTAATTGTGAATCCATCGCATGCCTTTTCGTAAGGATCCATCAATACCGTCTTTCCATACGCCCTGGGGAAGGTACACTGAAAAGAAAAGCATTTAGAAAAAAACTCATCCTTTTCTTTTAAAATCTACCAACCTTCTCGTTTCATTAAATTTTCCTCCAATATTGGCGCCACAATCAATTCTTCGCCAACTGCAAACTCATCATTAACCTCCTGACAGGCAGGATCAACTGGGTCGAGCATCCAAAGTGGTCGAATAAGCGGCAATCCCTCATTCATGGCATCACTCAAATATTTCTTAAGAATTGTAATAACAGTCTTCTGTCGGATGGCAGCCAAATCCTTGGCCACTTGAGTTACAAAGTCGCTTTTATATTCTAGCGGTAAGTGTGAGAACTTCATTGCTGGCATAAATGTGATCAATTGCATCCATCGAATATAAAGCTCTTGGTCGGGAAGCGGCGGTTGTGAAAAAGTGTAATACGACAACATTTTTGTGGCGTTCCCTTCGAGGAAAAAATCTCCGCCGATTGGACCGGGCAGTATAAATGGATAACCAATGACCCCATACGAGATTGCCGTGGTCACAATGCTGCGCAAACCGTCCCACGATGAATTTACTGGTGGCAGACTTAAGAACGCCGGCGGTCGTGGCACATCAATAGCGCCATTCACACCAATTATGCTTAGCTTATCTTCGAGACCATTGATGAATATGGTTTTATATTGATCAGGATTCAGAAGTGTCTTTGTACATTGATAATAGTGCGGCATATTTTGTGCTGTGCCAAAATCAAGGAAGAATCCATCAATTTGGTATTCACTTACGACTTTATTGAGTTTCTCAAGCAGCCATGGAATTGATGCGTTATTGGTGACGTCCAGCACACCAGCACTAGTCACTGACTTGTATCGTGTCAATGCTGGAATACTCTTCTCTGACAGGCGTTCATAAATGAGTAGTTTATTGCGGACAGCCTCACCGAAATTGGGACTGTCTGTGCTAATGAACGGCTGGACTGTGAGTATTATACGGAATCCTCGTCGATGCAGTATATGAACAGTATCTTCGAGTGACGAAAATCGCTCCTGATCCAAAGCAAAATCGCCCATATCTTTCTGCCAAAACTCATTAACTAGAACATGACCAAGTTTCAAGAATCCCATTGAAATGACATTCTCTGTGTAGTTGTAAATGGAGGTGTCGGTTAGATTTACGGAAGCAGGTATCTCGTAGACCGGCTCTTCAATTAATGTGTGAATTACGTTGATGTCCTTCTCTTTCAAACCATCCCAGAGGCTCTTCTGTGTCATCGACTGATGCAGAGATTTCATGTCTTCGCCCACACAAATTTTGTAGTTCAACTCTGGATACGGAGTAATGCGATTAACAAATGCAAAATTATCATTACCGGCACGTAAACAGAATTGCTTTGAGTTGGCACGATTCATGCTGATAAAAAGAGGCGTCTTTGGATCGACCAGAATGGCAACCGCCTGTGAATTGATGAAGTAGCGCTTCAACGCATTACCGAACTGATTAATTGTTGCATCGCCAGTCACAAAGGCGGTAAATCCATAAGACGACTCATCAAGTGGCCAGCTATTGTCCTTTGTTATGCCACCGCCATACCAATGGCCTAATTCCTCGGACACATCATAACAGTCGGTCGGATACACTCCCTCGGCCAGCGCTTGCCATCGTACACTGTAGCATCTCTGCTGGTCCGTTGCATCATAATTCAGATAAAGTCGAGAATTACCATCCCACTCGAAGCAAATGCTGCCGTCGTTAATGATATTGTCGCCAAGGCATGCATAGGGCTTCTCGGAGGTTAGTGTAGTGCCCAATTTTCCCTTAATAACGTCACGTTGAAATGTGTCCGTGATATGGAATGTTCGCTTTCCATTGTTAAAGTTCAAAAATGGAAAATAGAATCGGGAGAGTACTTGCTGATGAATGATGAAGGCGTACCCAGTAAGGAACACAATGATAAGGAAGAGGCAGCTGACAAATGCTTTTAGTTTGTATTCAGGCGGTGGACGACGACGCTTACGTATCATGTGGGGAAACATCTGAAATTGAAGATATATGATATGTGAATTTTGGCCGTTCGTTTTTGGCTGCCTTTCAAATAATCGCTATATTAAAGAACTGACCTGCATTTTCTCCTTGAGTAAGCTGGCCAGCGAGTTCACACTGGTTATGGAGTTTTGATTGCTTATCATGCTTTGCGAGTCGAACTCGTTGGCAATCATGTCTTTATCGTTGAGACGCAAGGACGGCAGTGGATTTATAGACAGACGACGTTTAGTTCGTAGTGAACCTCTGCAAATTAAAAATGTCAATTATTCTTTGTTTTCAAACAATATTCTGCGTCAATTGCGGTTTTGTCAAGTCGACTTTTTGCAATTAACACAATTTTTTTTTAGATATAAACTATAAATCAATTCGTCTAATGTTTAAAGCGACTTTAGACCATCACATTTATCTATTTATTTAGACTTTTGAAAGAATCTATTTCAAACATCTTTTTTTAGTCGCGAAGTGGCAATGGCACCTACTTGTTAATAGTTTTACGCTTTATAAAAAATGTGAGAAAAGTTTTCAAGAGAAATTAAATTCTTCTAGAAATATTTTATATTAAGTTTACGTTTTAATATACTTAAAAAAAAATAGCTTCAAACTTTGGTAAAATTTATTTTATCAATTAACATAAACAATTTAACATCGCGAAAGAGCATCAAGTTAGTTACATCTTTAAAAAAATATTATGTACAAGTATTAATTAGCGCCTTATTAAATGCTTGAAAAAAGCTATATATTCAAAAAGAGCCACATCAAATTTTACGCAATATATTTAATAAACAAAATCATATCTGCTCGCATTTATTGTGTAAACAATAAAGCTTGGAAAATTTCCTCCCTCAAATAAAAGCGTCATTTATAAAAGCTCTAACAACAGTGCAGCCCAGCTGAAACCGAGATGGGTAATTGTACCCACTGTTAATTAAGCTGTGTAATTGGTAAATGTGCTCTAATTATTGGCAAAGTAATGAAAACGATATTTTCTATATGAATGTGAACTATAGATGAATATATCAAATGAAATTAGCACCAGCGAATTGAATAAAAAAGCAATTTTAATACTATTACTGAACTGAATGTTAATTTTGACGTAATACAATTGACTAAATTATTTGCAATCCATTTCTCGCGAATATATACTCATATCATTTACGGCAATTTTTAGAAAAATTAATTTACATTAATTACGTGGTAAAGCTGAAAACAGAATTGTCAAGAAAACCACATGCGAGTTGTTACTTAAGTATACTTAAATGAGTGATTTATAAAAAAAACAAACACCAGAAAATTGACGCTCTTTAAGACGCACAGCTGCACAGCATGTGTAATTGGCAATTTAGACGCGGACATGTTTAACGGAAGTCATTAACTATAACTATACATGTTAGTGGCGCAGATTGCAGCATTATTTTATGCTGTACCGAATATGTACAGCCGAATTATGAATGAAAATGAACAACGAATTCATGATTGTCTCAAGAATGTTTTGCATTGCACTCAGTCGAATGCGAAAGGTTCATGGTGTTCATTCAAGATCACGTTTCGCAGATAGCCATCTTATTATTAACGTTATCGTCATCGCAATTTGTACAAGCAACGGCTAAAACAATACTTGTATGTAATCCGATGTATTGTCTAACTTTAAATGCCAACAACAAAAAAACACACATAACAAAACAAAACCAGAGCTGTGAATTTCGTTATCAATAGAGTAATTTTACGTAATGAAGAGTCACTAAAATTACAATATTACACAATAATTAACAATTATCTGATGAACAGTGCACTAATTCAAAATGACATGCAACGTTTTACCGCACTCACAACTACAGGTGTTCAGCAGATGATTAAGCTGTCTGTGACTGATTATATCAACGTAATTTGTAATTGTAATTAAAAACAAAGAAAATCTTCGTGTCGCCCGGTGTAACTTTTTCTAAACGATGTTCACTTGAATCGCGATTACCAGAGACTAATGGGACTGAACTAGTAAGCCGCGGAGACCTCAGCCAGTCATCTCAATTCGTGGACTTTATTTAATTGAAATTATCAACATAATATCGCATGTATTGGATTGTGGTGAGATGTGTTGAGACGAATTTTTATAGGCACTGACGAATGAGCTTTATAAGTTTGCTCTGCATTCAAAGTTAAGAGAGAGAACTCCAGACATTGGCGGCGATTTGTTCGCGTCACTGGCCACATATGGCAGTCGGGGCCTGCCCTGATTTTGTGCGATTACTTTTTGCTGCCAGTGTCCACTGTTTACATTTTTGTCGTTAATCTCTAGGTGAGAAGCTCACACATATGTACTTGCCATCAGAGCATTTCTCTGTTGATAAAATCACAACCGCCCAATTTCTTTAACGGTTAATGGTTTCTCAATTACATAATTCTAATTCTAATCACGCGCTGTAATTAGTTAGTAAGATAGCTTATCTGTAAACTCCCGCACCTGATAACCTTTGACCCAATTGACGCGGAAAAACAAAGCATTTGTTAATGCTTTAATCATGTAATTAGGATGGGTTAGTTAAGTTAACGATTATTTTCTCATTAGACAGTGATCTTATTATTTAATTTAAAAATTTGCTTTCAAAATTATGTTTCTACTAATATTCTCATCAAGTTGTTGCTTACATTCATTTTTAATTACTTTTGGTTGATATCAACGACTTTGTTTAATGTTAAACTAAACCCTTCAAAGGACCTTATTATGAATTTCACTTTCATGGAAAGTTTAATTCATGTGTGATTTTAGTTATGGATTATCATTAGTAAACTTATGTATTGAAAATCTGTGATGTATCCCTTATATTAATTAAAAGCTACTGTCGCGGTTTGTCTGTATTTCACTTGTACAATTTGCGTGGTTTTCCGGTATAACAATGCGGTTTGGTGTTTATAATTGAAACTCATATCTGAATTTTGTGCGTCATGTGTGTATATTTGTAGAGCTTTACGAGTTCTGTTTGTTAATATAAATATAATTTAGATAAATTGTAGTACTATTTAGTAATGTTTTCCTTCTATTAACTTTCAGGCAATGGACGTACTTTGAAGAACACACAATTTGAGGTAAGTTGAGAAGTTGATTGAACTTTTTTAGAAGCCTATAATCTTGTAAAAACCGCAGCAAATTTAGTGGTAAAACCATTCTCTTGCAATTAACTTCGATGCGTGAATAAAAAATTTACTAAATCAAAAATAAAATAAACATAAAAGCATTTTTTGCGAAAACATGTCTATTAATCACCTGTAACCCATCATCTTGGTCTTTTCTTCCTCCGATTCCGAGTCCGAATGGCCGTCATAGCTGACGGTTCGAGAAATCTCTGTTGGTGTCGGTGTAATTGGAGTGCTGCATACCGCAGACTCCGATCCATCTGAAATCTGAAAATACACGAAAACAAGAATATAATAATCAGCATTTATAAGCGCCACAACAACACATGAAACATTGTAAAATCATATAAAAAAAGCACATAATCATATGTGAGCTTTTTACTACGTATCAGGAATGCTCAGCACGTGATTTTATGGGCCACGCGATTTCGTACAAAGCGAACAGCGCAAATTAATTGAAGGATTGAAGAAACGCATGAGTGAAACCAGTTTTTAGTATTTAACAATCAGCGATTGTGCATTGGGGGATTTACCTTTGAAGCAATGCACTTTTGAGTATGCAGCTTTTAATTGATATAACCTTTACTTCAGACTAAAATAAATAATATTGTTGGAATTATTGGGTGTTAACGTTATTAAGGTTGCATCGGGATTTTTTTCTGCTGCGAAATTTTCAATTGCTCGTTTTTTATTAGTTAATATTTATTATTATTGGCAAAAAGCTCTTTGTTTCAGATTATGGTAATTTAAGATACGATTCCAAAGAAATAAAAATTTATTAAATCGAATTCCCACCCAAAATTAAAACATAAAATAAAAGAAGATTTTAATACACCACTAAAATTGCTTTTACATCGTCGTAAATTTAAACATAAAAAAGGATTAAATAAAATCAATCTCTTTTATTGTGCAATTTATTTCAATGCATTCAGACAAAACCAGCCGGGTCATAAAGTTGAAATTTTCACTCGAAATTACTCACATAAAGAAATAATTGTTTTGAGAAAAATTATCAGCAGCAACTATCAATGACAAATTGTAAAGTTTTTTTTTCCTCTGTCTTGTGATAAACTTCAACATAAACAATAAACACGTTTAGATGTCCGACAGTCAAGAGTTTGCGGACATTTTCATTCGTTTCACGAGAGACTTTTATCCGAAAAATGCGTCATACTTTTAAATTAACTGTAATCAACACAGTAATTATGTGAAAAGCTTACGGAATTCTTTGCAACTTGAAGACACAAAAATTCACTGAACGCATTCACTTACTGTGTCTTTGTGTGACGAACTGTTATCCTTGCTGCATTCGGCCTTCACAATGACTATTTGTATATTATCACGGTACATGTTGTTTACAATTAAATATATAAAATTAAATGAAAATAAATAAAATCACGGCTTAAACATGATGCTAAGCTCACACTTGTAACGTTTAATGGAAGACTAATTACGGTCCGTGCAAATCATCTGCGTTGAGCCACCAGCCACAGACTCGCAGACTGTTGAATAGTCTTTGCCAGAGGCGTGGCGACGCTCGTAATGAGTTGAGCTGTTCTTTTCGGTTGTTGTCTTCTGTTTTTTTTTTTTTGTTTTTTTGTCGTCTCCAGATTCCAGAAGTAAGCTCATGCCGCGCTGGCTGCATCAA
>JANSTS010005564.1:2927-13101 GCA_026546915.1 Sylvicola fuscatus | reverse complement strand
ACATGACCTTGAGCATTTCTGTAGCAGAGAAAAAGTTTAAGGAAAGTTGTTTTCTGATTTTTTTTTTATAAACTGTTTGTTTTCAGAGTTGCTACTAAAAAATTGGGTAATTAATACAAATTCAAATAGTTCTTCTAATTAAACAATTGAAATTTAATTAAAATGCACGCCAGCAACAGCCACCAACTATCCAGCAACCACCAGCCGCCGCTTTGAGTAAATTTCAAACCAACATTATAAACTCGTAAAGTAATCCGTTCAGCTGTTTTGTTTGGTTGTTTTAAAATGGTTGCTTTTGTTTTTGTTTGTTTTGCATGTTTTCGTATCGATTTGCGCTGTTCAGAGTTGGCTTAATGCGAGAGACGCGCAACAGATAAAAGAGCCAGCGTCCATGTGGTAAGACGATGCGACCAAGACGACGATGGCACAGGCCGGATGAGTGCCTAGTTAATTCGCAGCCGAACTGCGGAAGGGTAAGGCGACGTGACGCCGATATACCCAAACCACCATCTGTAAAACCGCGACTCATGTGCATATGTGCACCTATTTCGCAAGTACATAATCCGACAAGTTGCAGCGAATTCAACCGCGGCAAGACACCAGGCGCACACACGCTCAAGCTGAACTAAGAATGGACTTGGTTATCTTCAAAGGGCCTCCAACCAGCCGGAATCCTCACGGTTGTTTGTTTTTTTTCCTCTGGCTGTTTTGTGTTTTGTGTGTTTTGTTTTGAGCGTACTTGTTGGCTTGTTGTTGGTTTTGCTCGTTTTTGTGCGTTGCAGTGTTATCTGAAAGTGCGCAAAAGGCAAGGACGAATCCATTGGGCCTCCTTATGTTTTGTTATACCTACAGTCGTCTTACTGTTTTCTTATTCATCTGTTGTTAGTTTGTTTTTTTCTCTCCTGAATTGTTTGATGGCTCAAATGTCTTTTTATACGTAATCCGACTAACTACGCGCTCGATGAATAATAAACAATTTTCATTTAAGGCGTGCCAATGTGAAATATTCTGAAGCAGGTTTGTGCTATTTACAGAGGAATCGACTTTTAAAGACCCACACATAATCTTATGCTGTGCGCTATTATGTGCAATTTAATGGCGTATTTTTGGAATCGGTACTGCCACTTTTCAATGACTAAGACGATCGATAACGGCGCGTTTCTTTTGGCTCGAGTTTCTTGCGTCTTAAGTTACCATATTATGTCAATTAATAATGTAATGAGGTGCGAATCACATGGTTAGATTTGATAAACGTTTGCATTCCTAGTTTCTGGAAAATTTTATGAAAAAAAAAACTGCAAAACAAATTGGTAATTAAATCGTGAAGAACACATTTCTGAGCTTGACATCTTGACTTTTAAATGTAGTTTATAAAACTTAATTAGATAAAGTGTAACTGTGAAAGGAAAGCAAAATTGCAAACAATGAACAACACGTTTTTTTTCTGTTAGCGAACATTTGCATGACTCTGAAATTCTGCTAATTAACCTTGAAATATTATGGCACATGCAGAAACAATCGCGAAATA
Organism: Sylvicola fuscatus; assembly: GCA_026546915.1. Classification (NCBI taxonomy): domain Eukaryota; kingdom Metazoa; phylum Arthropoda; class Insecta; order Diptera; family Anisopodidae; genus Sylvicola; species Sylvicola fuscatus. The sequence goes on along the minus strand of JANSTS010005564.1, from coordinate 11,573 downwards.
TTTTATATTTAATTACTAGATTAATATCCAGAAAACATCTGAAATATTTCAATTTTACGATCTTGAAACTGAAAACAATCAAGTGTAAAGCTAAGACATTTTTCTTGACATAAGATTTAAGGCTTTTGCACTTAAATTCAGTATAATTTTCAAAAGTTTTTCACCAGAAAACATTTGAAATATTTAAAATTAACGATTGAAACACTTGAAAACCGCCAGGTAAGACATTTTTTCTTGAAATAAGATTTTGAGATTATGCATTTAATTTTAATTCAATTTTAAAAGTTTTTCTCCAGAAAACAACATCTAACATATTTCAAATAACCGAACCAAACACTTTAAACTTAAGTCAATCCCTTAGTGTAAGCGAAAGAAAATTTTCTTGAAATAAGATTTTTGATAAGAAGTTTTTGCATTTAATTTCAGTTAAGAGTATAACGAGTTTTTATCCAGAAACCATCATAATATTTAAAATTCTGAACTCTTTAACCTTAAGACAAGTATAAAAGTAAGAAATTTTTCTTGAAGTAACAGATATTTTAGCAATTAAGTCTAATTTCGATAGATAATCTTTGATTAATTTGTATTTTTTAATTGATAGAATATTGGAAAAAAACAGCCTACATAAATTGCTCATACTTCACAACAATGGTTCACTAGAATTCGTAAAACGCAATCACTTATTAAAAGAAAGCTGATATAATTGCCCATCAAGATAAGAAAACCGTGATGTCACACAAATCGGCTGTGTCGTCTTAATTCTCATATCTGCTGAGACCGTCGCTACATCGAAAGTCGCCATACAAGACGGCTTGTAAAGCGTGACAACGTAGACAATAATCGCAGCCACCGCTAGTTAATTATGTATTTATTAAAGGTATAGAGAAGATTGATCAGCGACGCGACGTTCCTATCTTGTACAATTAATGAATGTAGATGCCAGGAAACGTCGCCACAATCCACATGACATTACTTGTATATCGACAAATTTTTAAGTTGAAATCACTAATCATCTTTCCGACGCAACATGGCTGCAGCTACCGTATTGGCGGTGTTCGGCGCGATCGCCGTCCAAGAAAGCTATAGATGCTGCCTGGCATCCGCGGAGACTTGTCGTTAAAACATAAATGAAATAAGAGGTGAAGAGGCTTACCAAACCAGCGAAATTGTGTATTCTTTCCATGTGAAATGGGGGAAAACTTTGTTGTGGATCGGCGCGGCGTGTGTCGCCATCCCATGTCATTTTTCTATTCATCCGCGCGACTGGCGTGTGTATAATGTGGAATGAGTGTGCATTTTTTTTTTTGTTTTTTGAAGACATTTTCTCTGTAGATGCACTGACTGCATCTTGACTATCCAACGGTGCCGGTCATTTGGCATTCGACTCTTCTGATTTTAATTGAATCGCAATCGAATGACAACGTTTACAATGCGCGAGCGCGGCAGATTGGAGCTTTCGGTGCGACCGCGGTGGCTAGCCGGTGGAGTTGGCATCGTCCGTTCGGGCATATGTTAGCGATGTAGGCCCAGAAGAGTAAGGTACACGCGAGATACGTTGGATGTGAGCCTCCCGCCTGGCGTACGAGCACTATAACAACGTAAATATACCATCTCGAGTCTTGGCTGTACGGACTTTTATCGTTTGCGCTTTAGCTACCGTGTTTAGTTGGGATTGATGTTCGCCGATAAGAGGATAGGCCATAGGAGAGACATGGCCATGTTTTAGAATGCAGTGCCATGGCCAGCCGGAACGAGGTAATGCTGCAAGTTCGATCGGTCGACGTGTCTCACTGTACAAAGTGAACGGTTTATTGCGAACGAAGAAAAATGAATTGGAAGACATCGCTCCTCCGAAGAACCTCGCATAGAAATTCGTCTAAAAACAAATAAATATGTGGACAGAAACAGACGGCGTCCCAGCAGACTTTCTATACATATGCACGAGCGACGGGATAGCCAGCGTCGCCACAGCCACATCATTAACGTTTGGAAAAACAGGTAGCTAACATGATTTTGTTCGGGGCTTTGGACAATACGCGGGATCGCCTATTTTTTTTTTTTTTTTGGAGGTGTTTATTTATTCTATACATTCACATATGTAAATACATTTTCTTTTATGTAACGAGAAAAAAAGTCTTCAAGATTGTCATAGTATTTACCTTTAAGTACTTTTGTGTTTACCTGTGAAATGTTTAGATTCATAAATCATTTGGATGGTCGTGTTTTACAAGACGTACAGAACAAAAAGTAGGCAAAGGGCCCAATCAGTCAAAGATGGGACGACTTGAAAATGTGAATGAGTCACTAACAAGCTAGTCAATATTGGCCGTTCTTCAATGCTTCATCAGAATTCCATTTAGATTCTTATGTGATGTCGCGAACGAGACAACCGGTACGCGTTGGTGTCTGCCTCTAATTGATCTTTGACCCAGAAGCTTTGTCATTTGTTCGGCACCCGATCACCACACAAATCACTGTCACTTTTAATCAGCCATCGAACATAGTTGGTCTCAATGACTAAACGGATGACCTAAATTTTGAGATGTTGAGTACAAAGGTAACTTCAGTATTAAGAAAATTAAACGACTTTACAATGACATTTAATTTTTCAATGAAATCACATATTTTGTCAAAATATTAGCGCAATACTGCAACACTAATTTCAGACGTGCCCGTGTGGACATCCTTACAACAAACATTCCGAATTACTCATCGAGCAAGCCAAAATAGATTATAAGTAGTGCATGTGGCAACGATAATGTACCATGATGTGGACGCCCAATAGCCACAAGACGTGTCTTACTGCAGCCGTTTTTATTTAATACTTTCTCTGTAGTCTCTTGAAGCTGCCGCAAGAACTTCTAACGCATCATTTTTGGCACAGAAAGAGCAGGATGACCTACATAAGTGTCTGTTCGCTGCAACATTTATTTAACAATATTTCTGGGGTGTTGACCGATTTTCGGTCGGCGGATACATCCACCGTATTTGACAGGTCTTATTGTAAAATGTCTGTTTGTCTAAAGTCCATTGTTTGTTGTCTTACAATCTGTCTTGTAATTATGTCGGTTGGTTTTGAAAATATATTCAGTTCTTGTTTATGAATATAGATTGACATTTTCTTACAAATTGGCAAAGTTTCAGAGTCATTCGTTCAATGTCCATTCATTCAGTAACGGATCAACGAACTTGACCACCTCTAATTAAATAAACTCCTGGAAACCGAATCACATCACTATCTAGAAGTTAACTAAATTATAATGGCAGACGAGGTCGCTGTGGCTGAGCGCATCTAAGACATTTTTCAAGTCAATCAACTTATTGTGATTGCCGACTCGCCTCATATGTGATTTCCAATCAAGAGCATCGCTTTATTTGTGGTCAATCCGATCTCAATTGATAATACGTGCGCAGATTGTTATAGCCGACTGCCGATTAAAGTCCAAATTAAATGACACGACATGTCAATCATCCAATCAATTGTTAAAAGACGTATTTAAGACATCCACAAGAAAAGTAAGGGACAATTTAAATTAAAGACAGTACTCACCATTGGCGGTGGCGGCTTTGTGGACGATGCAGCGGATGTCTGCGGTGACGTCTGTAGATGATTGTTGAAATCCCATGAGTCCCTGTGTGATATAAATTAACAATCAGCTATCAATTACGTAAGTGCATTGACTGTTAAGACGTTTTGAGTTGAATAATTAATTGAATTGCAATTTAGTAGAGACACAATGTGTGTAAACATTCAGGCGTTTAAATGCCCTTTTTTGTTTTTTTAACATTTAAAGCATATTGTTATGTTTATTACATAATAAAATACAGTAAACTAAATTTATTAATTTTATATGAGTCAAATTTAAATTAAAAATCAATTAATTAAAGTTCAAATTCAATATTTGATTGGTTTGTATTATCCGAATATTCGATAAGTACGACTGATTTTAAGTACTTACGGATTGAACATTGAGGAACCACCGCCTCCCAGAAGATCATCGATATTCTTATGACTGGATATAAACAATCTAATCGGGCGGACACCTTTTTCCGGCACTGTGCTTGTGTCTGGTACATTATCATACGGCGAATGTCTGCCCATCGTTCTATTATCCTCGAGTCCTTCAGGACTAGCACGATCACCCAACGGCGACGGTGACACTTGTTCATTATCATCCTGTTCAGGTTCACTTTCTTCATTTGTGCACTGCAACTTTTCCACCTTGGCCACTTCATCATCCTCATGCTTGTTGGCCTCATCTTGCATCCACCAGGCCTTCTCGCCCGACTCGATGCGCCTGATCTTGTACTTGTTCATCTCATTTTTCTTGGATGAATCAGTCTCACTGCCGCCGCCATTCATCCACCATGCCTTCTCGCCCGAGTGTATGTGGGTGATTTTGTAGCCGCATTTGGAATCGTCCTCTGTGATGCCATTTATTGTTTCCGCGCCATTTACCAGCCGCATCTGGTCGCCTATTGACGGATTCGATTTGATACTTTTTACCGAATTCATCGTAGCATCCGATTTAGATTGTGTTCTATTTTCGGCAGCACTCTCGCGGCTGTCTTTGTTAGCATTCCACCAGGTAGATTCTGTTGTGTTGGCGTCTCGGATCTGCTGCCAAGAATAAAGATTTTATAAAAAAATATTTCATTCAATTATCATTGAAATTATTTACCTTCAAGTTCAAATTTTCGATGGGATCTGTTTTATCATCCCTGCTCAAGCTGGGCAAATCATCAGCCACTGTGTCGTCATTGTTCCACCAAGTCAAATCGCCGGAATCAATATGTCTTATTTTGTTCTTCATCTCATCACACAGATCCAGTGCACTGTCAGTATGAGAGGCGTCCGTCGCTAATGGTGACTGTAATCCGCGGTCGTTAATGCTTTTGGTATCCTGGTTGTTCCACCAGGTCGTTTGATCGTTGTCGTTAGACGTGTCGTTGCTCGATTGTTGTGAAGAGCTGGTCGTCCTGTTCGTTGCCACTGTAGTACTCACTGGGAAGAGCGAAGTTGCCTCCGTCTGGTCTTGACAAGAGCTATCCACAACACTGAGCTCCTCATTTACTTTGGGCGATGATTTACTAAAGAGATTGGTGACGGGTGCTAGAGCGCGCATTATAAGTGACTTTGCCTCGTCGCATTTAGCAGATGATTCACTTGATTTGGACACTTTCAGTGATGTCACACCGTTCAGTTTGCTTGCCAACTCGTCCACCTGTGACGTCGTCGGCTGTACTGGCAAGATTGTCGTTGACAATTTTTGCGGCTGTTGCTTTGATTCGTCGTTGTCCGCACTGCTGCTGTTTGTGGATGTGGCGGTGGCTGTTGATGTCGACGAGCTTGAACTACTTGCCTCCGACGAGACACTGGGAGACCGCTCGGTGCGTGCCTTGTCATCATCTACGGTGCTGGTGCTCGAGGTGCGAGTCTTTCGTGGCCGGTCTGGTGGTCCGACATTGAGAGACGATTTACGGAAATCCTTGTTGGCTAGTTTAGTTGACGAGTTACTGCTTGAATTTGATGTCTGTTTTGTTGGTGAATCAGCTTTGGGGGCAACAGGTGGCAGAGATCTTGGGTTTTCTGGTGATTTTTGTTTTGATGATTGTTTTTTGATTGGAGCAGATGCTGTTGATCGTACGGAGCTGCTGCGCGAAACAGACGCACTTTTGGGAGGGGAATTCTCCTTGTTAGGTTTCGTAATGGATGGGCTTTTCTCAACATCACCAGTTTTGCCCGTTGAATATCTAGATGATGTGCTGGAGCTACTGGCACTGCTTGGATTGTTTGAATATCTCGAATAACTTGATGACGAGCTATACTTTGGATCAATATATACTGATAAGGGAATCGATCTGGTAGAAGTAAATCTTGAGTATCTCGTGGAGTCATCCATTCGATCTGACTGAACTTCTTTGTCGCAGCACTTGGGACGATTCTTTGGCCTTTGAATGGTTTTCTCAATCATTCGTGCCACTTCAGGTCGACGTGATCGTATTAAAGTGGATGAGGATGAAGAAGTGGTGGGAGGAGTAGGAGATGTGGCTCTTGTAATGACATTGACGTCAACCATTTCCTCTGACACGCTCGACGATTCTGTCTCATCATCTTCTACATCTTCACTGGATGATGTTTTCTCGACAGACGCTTTTGGTGGCTCTGGGGCTTTAATTACAATTGGTTCAGGCGCTGGCTTCAATTCCACTTTCGGCCTCTCTCGCACTGGTCTTGACCGAGCTTCACTCGCTGACATATACGATAAATGCTTATCTGCAGTCGATGCCCTAGTCAAGGGGATATTGTTTGTCGTAGCATTGGAGGCTCTGGAGGAAGTGGTGTTATTGGACGAACTGTTTGAACTATACCTTGATGATGGCGGTTCATAAGCAGTCGATGGTGTCGAACTACTTTTGCTGTACAGTTTATACGATGGACTGTATCCAGTTGCGGACGATCCAAATCGACTTTTAGTTTCAGCTGGACTTGGTTCCCGACTCCTTGTTCGGTTGTACAATGTGGAGCTATTGGCCGGGCTTGGCTCTCTACTGTATTGTCGAGTTGACTTGTAAAGGGCTGATGCGGAGCTGGTTGTGACAGGACTTGGGTCCCGACTTCTAGCAGTAATTGGTTCCCTATTAAGGGGTTTGTAAATGGAAGACGGATTGGCCGGGCTAGGATCTCTACTGCGAGCTCGACTTAAAGCAGTCGATGCAACTGAGTCTCTAGTGCGAGGTTTGTATAATGACGCTGAAGAAGATGGTGGATTGGCTGGACTAGGATCTCGACTTCTGGCAGTTGTACTTGTATCTCTGTTAAGAGGTTTGTATAAAGATGACGTTGTCGCCGGACTTGGATCACGGCTGACAGCACGTCCGGTAGTACTCAAATCTCGTGATCTAGTTTTATATAATGACGATGCCGATGGACTTGGATCTCGACTTGGGGCACGACCTGATGTGCTCAAATCTCGTGATCGAGTTTTATATAAGCTAGACGCTGATGGGCTAGGATCACGACTTTGAACCCTATTTAAGGTGATTGAAGGTCTGCGGTCACTTGTGGTTGATGGGACGTTTAATTTTTGAGATGACAATGTGCCAGAGTATCGTGATCGGGTCGGCTCTTTGGATACATCTTTTGAGGAACCGTAGGTTCTGGACGGCTCTTTGGATACATCTTTTGATGAACCGTAGGTTCTGATCGGGTCTTTGGAAACATCTTTCGATGATCCGTAAGTTCTTAATGAACTTGTGCGACGGGCCAACTCTTTCTCTCGTCGTTCTTTCTCTCTTTCTTTTAATCGCTGTTTCTCCTTTTCCTTTTCCCTCTCTCGCTCCCGTTCCTTTTCTCGTTCACGTTCTCTACGTTCTCGCTCCTTTTCTCTTTCTTTTTCCTTTTCCTTTTCACGTTCCTTCTCTTTTTCCTTTTCTTTTTCACGGTCAGCTTTAGTGGGGTAGCTTATTAAGGCTGAAGCTGCCGGCGAGTCCTTTTTTATTGGCACACGATACGTGCCACCTGAGTAGGAGGGACGATACGCTGACGTCGATGTAATTGAGCTAAAGCGTGCCTTCGAGTCTGACGGATCATCTTTTGACAAATACTTTAAACAAACAAAATAAAATTGGTAAATAGCGAGGATTAATTTTAAACGCGTCTAGTGCCAGATAAAATTTGGCAAGATGCGTGGATCGCGTGCGGACCGGGTAAAACGTAAGGAAAATATGCGGAAACTGTGCATAATTGAAATTGATTCGGTCATCTAACAAATCTCTTGGTATTACTTTTCTCAATTTGAAATTACCTTAGGATTATTGGGAGTTTCTGGTGGTTGTGGCGATTTCGATGCTTTCCAGGGTACCTTTAATAAATTTTGAATTTTGAAATTGAGCCAATTAATTCAATGGGAGAGCGTCGTTGGGATGTTATGGTCAATCAGCGAATTTGAAAGAACAGTTGATACAAGGAAATCATTTGTATTTACCCAATTTCTTCGGTTTTTTTTTGTGCGAACCGAGTAAAAAATGAGATAAATGAAATCCCACTTTCAAACTCACGGACTTTACCACAAACCACGACAATTCACATTTGAGAAACATAAAAATTCAAGCAATGAACATTTAAGTACAGAAACTGAAAACATGTTGTCCTAGGAACATTGAGCATCAGTTGTTCAGCGAATGGGAATTGTTACAGATTTACGGTAGTGAAGTAAATCATTGCGATGCGTTATGATTTGTGGAGTCGGCTAGTAAATTATGATTTATTTGGATATGTTGGCCCTTTATTATCGATGTCATGGTTGTAATAAATAAGGCTTTATTGAATGAAAATGTTGCCGCATGACAAATTTGGGCAATAGCAAATGGCAATGAATCAATTGGGTGAATGGACAATTTTATGATTTTATTGATTAAACTTTTCCACTAGCACTTAATCGTGTTATGACTTATGAGTTACTGCTTAGAACGTCGTAGGTTATAGAGATCGATTTCAGTGCCCAATAAGTGTTTTAAGTGCATCATAAGATCATTTTGATTGGGCAAAAATATAGCTGTAAACGTGGGTGGTGGTAATAAGGGCTAAAATAGTAAAATTGAGTCAAGAATATTGATTGGATAATGTAAGTGATGGGTTTTTTT